>CAEGAG010168332.1:0-45998 GCA_903067065.1 Brachyrhaphis terrabensis | reverse complement strand
ATATATATATATATATATATATATATACTACAGTATTTTGATTCGAGGAAAATATTAACGTTTCATAATAATTTCAGAAATGTTGTACTTTGTTTCAGTGGAACCTCTGACATGCGTCCCTCAGTGCCTTTTATTACTAATCCTAGCTTTTTCTTATTACATTTTTGAAATTATTATTTTACTAGACCACCAGAAAGCATGTATGTTGTGTAAAAACAAAATCATACATTGTTGTACTTTTTATGCAAACCTGAAAAGTGTGGTGCGTATTTGTTTTCGACTCATTTTCCTCAGATATCCCTAAGTAAAATAAAAGTAAGCTAATTTTTGTTTTTTTCAGAAGTCACCTAATTAATCAATAAAGTACAAATTAAAGAAGAATATCAGTTGATTGAAGTTTGTCATCAAACAATAGATGGGGTACAAATGTCCTACACTTCTGCTTCACAATTATACACTACTCTTTCCAATCACAAAATTCCAATAAAATGGATTAAAAGTTTGTGGCTGTTGAAAAAAGGTTGAAATACCCTAAAAAAAACCTCACTAAAATTTCAAAACCAAACGCCCAACCAGCTTAAATAACCCTTAAAAGTTCCCCTGCATTCTATTTTGACTCCATAAAGTCAGTGTTTCACTTTATGCAACAATTTTCACATAAAAAAAAAGTAGATCATAAACCACGATCAGTATGAAATAGATACTTTGGTCAATTTCTTGAATGGAAGATTCACATTGATGAAACAAAAAGGCCGCAATCAACACCTCCTCCTCCCCTCCGAAAACAATCCTGCTCCTTTTCAGCTGTCTGGTATCTACCAGTGGTAGATTGGACCATGTGCAACACAGATGCAAAAGCAGACCATCTGAACCACTCCGCCTCTTTACATTTGAAATTGTAAGGAGTTTAAAATGCTTAGGCTTAACAACCCTTGTTAAGCAAATCAAGTGTTTATTCATTCCTCTGACGGAAGTAGCCCAAGAAAACTCAGGACATGTTGTT
Organism: Brachyrhaphis terrabensis; assembly: GCA_903067065.1. Taxonomy (NCBI): domain Eukaryota; kingdom Metazoa; phylum Chordata; class Actinopteri; order Cyprinodontiformes; family Poeciliidae; genus Brachyrhaphis; species Brachyrhaphis terrabensis. The sequence continues at coordinate 44,995 of CAEGAG010168332.1, read as the reverse complement.
GTACAAGACCTTACATTGTTAGACAAAGGCAAGTTTAATTCAAACTAATTACACACAAAAATAAGATGCTCTTACAAAATGATAGTGTTAACATACATAAAATTGCATCAGTCGGCTATGAGAAATATAGTCCTGCTAGTGGATCATGCTGTTTGCGGAAGAAAAGAAAAAAATCTCTCATAATTTTGAGCTTTTTTTTAATTAAAAGGGGCGCTGCTTCACCATGAAAGCAGCTGGGATTAGCTTGTGCATTGGACTTTGTTTTTTAAAAAAGAAGTGAATTCATAAATGCTGCATTAAATACTCACAGCAATGTCATCTTGTTTGTGTGCAATTCCTCTTTGCAGATCATAATTAAACGAAACAAAACCAAAGAAATTCTACTTAAGTTAAAGTTAAATTACACTTTGTTTGATCCACATATATGAACAACATCTTATTACTGTACAAAGCACCATCTGAGGACACTTTTTTCACTTTGCAAACGTTTGGGAAAGTTTGTTTTTTCTTCCTTTTTAAGTGTATGCAAATGATAAGAACAGTCCACGGTCTTAGAGATTGCTCAAGAGGCAGCATCTTTGAGAAAAGAAAAAAAAAAAAAGACATTCAAGAATTTTACATTTCAACTGCGAAAACAATAAGCCGAACAAATCCCCATCTTAGATAGGACTGAATAATTCATTTGAGTTCATCTCATTCAGTCGACTTTCAAGCCAAAGCACAAATGGACACATGCAAAAATGAAAAAAATAAACTGCTTATGAAAAATGTTACTCGTCTGCTGTGGAAGTACGAATGCAAAAGACATTTTCTTAATCTTCGAACATTGAGAAAGTCAAGACAAATGGCCAGCATTAGTTTTAAATATGGCAGCTCCTGAGAATGTGGCCAATAAGAGCTCTTGTGGGCCACAAAACAGGCATACGCATGAGTAGAATGATGTGCACTTTAAGCAGTAGTATGTCAGTGAGCAGGTCTGCTAATATATATTTATATATATATATATATATATCAAAAGTAAATGCTATTTAGCACCACATGGCTGAAAGGTAGTAGAGGTTTCTTCTTTTCGTGTAACATGGAGGCAGCACAAAGCGGATAACGATGAACTCTGTGCTCTTCTGAGACCATCAGTCGAATCGTTCAACACGTTCAAGATCACCGTCAGTTGCATGAATATAGTCCAGCTACAAACGATACGAAACTCCAGGATGGAAATGATTAGAACAACAATAAAAGAACTGGTAGATTTTAAAGGGTCAGCAAAATATTTAGCAAAAAGTTTGTTGATTTCCACAAATGATTATGGCAATTTTTTTGTTTTTCTTGCCTTTAGGACGAATTTCTCCCAATGTAAGTAGTAGAGATTCTGTCCAAATTAAACACAGCATACACTTCCGTGAAATTCAGTCAAGCTTCCACAAACTGTCTCCCATAATTTAAGCAAACAAAAGAAAAAAAAAAACAAAACAAACATAAACAGGGCAACATCTCAATTTTTCTTTTTCCCCAGAAACGGTGAAAATAAAAAAAAGGGTTTCTGGAAGAATAGCAATAAATTATATATATTACATAGAATTTTAATGTTTCTCTTTTATCCCCACCAAAGCCCCAATGTTATACAAAAAAAAAAAAAATCACATTTCAGGCAATTCATTCATTTACTCGTTTTCAAACACAACTAGCTCTTGAAATGTGCGGATCAGGATTTCAGGGCGCCCAGGCCCCAGCTTGTGTCTTTGGAGGAGGTTGTAAACAGTCGGTTGCAGCTCAGTATGTGACCTTCCCTTCCTCTTTTGCTCACAGGTCGCCTCCGTGGCAACGCTGACGGGCCCCGGCGCGGTCGCTCGGAGGCTCCGGTTATCTGCATCCGGATTTAGTGTGACCTGCGACCGTCGAATGCTTTTTTATTAAAAAATAAATAAATCCTTGCTCGTGGCAAACAAAATCAGTCGTTTATAAATGTGATTTTTGTCGCGTTCTGCTGGGTAAAATGACAAATTGCTACATGGAATAAAGTCTGTTTCTAAATGCTGAAATAAAAAAAAAGAGCCAGCAAAATCTGAAGGTTCCACAAGTTAGTAAATAGAGTTATTAGCAGCTGGAAATGTCCTTTTCAATGATTAAAAAAAAATATGATATTAAGGGAAGAAGGCTTTTTTCTGGTGTTCTTCCCGTCTTTTAGTTTGGCTACATGTCAGAGTATAAATCCTTCCCTCCCCGCCCCGGACTGAACGCCTCGCTGTGGAGTCGGTGGTTTGCCGAGGTCAAACCCCCGTAGCTTCAGGTTGTTGCCGAGTCCTGCAGGCGTCGAGCGTTCACTCCACGGCGAAGCCGCACGTCTCCTCAATGGCAGTGAGCAACTTGTCGTACAATTTGTCATAGGTTTCGTAGGGAGGAATGTCGATTCGGTTGAAACTGGAGGGAAGACAAAAGAGTCAGCAAAAAGTAGTTTGAGGGTGACGGCATCTTCCGCACTTATTGACAGCCCCGTTATTAAAGACGTGTAAAATTCTAAATAAATTCAGTTTTTGTTTTTGGACTTTGAAAAGTCTACCTTTAAATTTAAGTGAAGCTTTTCCAAAAACACGTTTTGTTGATAACTGATTTCGACGACAAACTACCAGCTGCATCCACGCTCTTCACACTTTCTTAATACCCTTTTCCTACATACGATGAAAAAATGTTCACTGGCTACCATTGGTTTTAGCTGTCAAGTTGTCAACATAATGTGCTAAATCTTAAATGTACGTGTGATATATAATTAATTGTCAACTTTCTTACAAGCAGATAACAAGGTGCAGTGGTATCAGATTACACAGGTAAAGAAATGTGGAGTTTGCTGTGTTTCCCCTCTTAAAACACAGCAAACTCCTTTAATCAATCCTGAAAGTGAGAATCTGCCAGCTGAGCGGACGCTGATCCCTCACCAGGTGTGGGCTTTGGGCAGGTTGTTGGTGCTGGCGTCGATCTGGTGTATAGTGAAGAGTCGTGGTCCTGCAGCGCCTGCAGAGGAAAGCATTTTAGAGAAACAAACTTCTTCAGTTTGTTGTTCTACTGCCAACTCAAAAGGTTTGGGTTTATTTATATAATTTACCACATTCAGACCAGAGTTCAGATCAGCCATCAGTGTGATAAGCTCAGCATGGAAAAACGTCAAGGAAAAAGGTAAAATATGTATAAGAAAATATTGTTCTGTGTAATTTTTAACCTCGCTAGTAAAGTTAAAGGGGCAGTATTATGTAAAATGAACTGCTTTTTAGCTTTACATGCTGCTATAATGCTATTCCCTCATGGAAAACATACCTGGAGTGTTGAATCCTTTTATCTCCTGCAACCATTCAACTGTGCAAAACACCTGGGTGGACCTAGCTCCGCCATCTAGGTGCTCCTTCAGACTAGCCTACAGCAATTAGCAAACACCTGGTGGATCTGCACATCTGCTGAGCTAGTTATAGAAGCTACTTCTCAGTGCAACATTGGTAAAATCGTTGTTAAAAGATTAACAGAGGAGCCCTGTTGTGATGACTTTCTGAAAGCGGAGTTTCAGGAGCTTCTTAAAGAGACAGAGGCCCAATTTCAAGGAGTTAAATTACAAAGTTAAATTTCATTTGAGCCATATTTGATGTACATAACTTTCTTACAGCAACTGAAGGTAACATTGTAACTTGATTTTGCTATAAAATGGCTCTACGTGCCTGTAAGTGACATAATAGCGCCCCTTTAACATGCTAGTTCATCAGCTTAAAGGTACTTTGAATTGTGTGGATGTGGATCCAACCATTAAACCTTCAACCTACAGTTTCAACTAAGAACAGTTGAGTTTGGCCACAAACAAGCATGTTTATCTGATAGAAACGGAAATATTTATGCCGCCATTTGCATGAAGCAGATTAGATGCAAACTGCGAATATCTTTTAAGAAACAGAAATATTTACATACCACTTAATGCGACCAACAACAGGATTTGGTAAATGAAGCATTAACATCATATTCTTCACAATTATCTATGATGCCTAAAGCAAACAGGCTTTATTCAACAAAAAAATAAAAAAAAAAACTGAAGAGGATCCCCTTTACTTTGACGTCATGACTGAAGTCCCACTTTGCTTATAAAATCTGTTTAGCTTCTGACTTTTTGCTGATGTTTGGCCCAAGATAAGATGGTCACGTTACCCGAGGTCTGCCAGCGGATCATCTTCTACTCATCATACCTGAGTGGCTTAGTGTCTGAGCAGAGCCATCTGCCAGGATGGACCCACTGAACCACAGAGGGTTCATCCCAGATCAGAACAACCCAGACACCCACACACACACACACACCCACACACGGAGCCAAACACTCCTTAGTGCACCTCAGTGTCAGAGAGACAGAGATCAGCAGCAAGAGCCGAACCTCTTCAGCTCCTCCAGTCAAACTAATCAACCCTTTAACCTTCAAAATGCTGACATGTTAGCCAATGGGGCCATGAGGACACTGGCGTCGTCATTACGGTGAAGGGGTTTAAACATTTTTTGTGCAAATGTCATATTTTTCCCATATCAAAATTCCAGACTCGTTTCTTCTTTTTTTTTTAAAGCAATTTTAATAAAGTGAGTAGAAAAATGCACCATGAATTTATGGAAAACAGTAGCAAGACTCTAAATATGAAGAAAAGAAGAAAATAAAAGAGAAAGATGGGGAAAGAGAAAAGGAAAGAAAGATGTTAAAGAAGAAAAAGGAAAGAAGTTATGAAAGACAAGAAATCCAAAGAAAAAGAGGAAAGATAGAAAGAAAAAAGCACACAAGGAAGAAAGGAAGAACAGAAGAAAAAAATAAATACAGAAAGAAAAAGGGAAGAAGGAACAAAAGAAAGGAAGAAAGAGAGAAAGACAAGAGGAAGAAATTAAAAGACAGACAGAGACAAAGGACTGGGGAAGAAATTGAACATTTCTAAGTATGACATTATAATTATATTTTTCTTTTCCGTCCCTATCCGGACCTGGAAAACCCACGATTGTTACCTTTCCAGATGCCACAGCAACCATCTGTACGTCTCTATCTACCTTGAAGGGCCTTGAACCCCTGCAGGGGAACCCTGGAGGATCCGGTGACGAACTGCAGCAGTCGGGCCCGGCGCTCCTCGTCGAACGACTCCACGGCCTTCCAGAACCACTTAACGATGCTGGTGTCCGGCGTGCAGTGCTTCAGCCGCGTGTTGGACTTCCAGTCGTTGATGTCGATCTTCCCCAGGCCGCACACGATCAGCTGCGGGGGAGGGGTGGAGACGGCGGGGTTAGCGCGTCGGGATCAAAAACAGCGGCCGGCAGACTCGAGAGACATACCTCCAGCTCCTTCTCGTCAAAGGACTTGAGCAGGTGTTGGGGGATGACCTCGTTGAAGCCCTTCTGCAGCGCCAGGAACTGCGCCTCGATGCCCCGCAGGAAGCGCCAGTTGACGTAGAGGCGGACGTACTCCTTCTTGTTGTCCTGGGAGACGGGGATGCTCTTGCCGTTGGGTTTGAGCTCGTGCTGGATGATCTCGCCGTACGCGTTGTGCTCCACGCAGAAGGTGTGGTCCAGCACACCCGTGATGTCGTTGTCTCTGACGACAGAATCACATTTCAAATCGTTGTTCGGCAAACAACAAACGGCGACCAAAAACCTGGACGTACAGGATCCAAACCAGGCTGTTGTGCAGGTCTGGGTCGACGGACTCCATGTCGTCCAGGGTGATGGGTTTACCCAGCAGCTGCTTGTAGAACGGGAGGGTGAAGCCGCCGTCGATGTAGTGGCCATGGAACACAGCCATCCCCATGATGCGGCCTACGAAGTGGAAGTATGACAAATGCTCCTGCAAGGAGGTAAAAAAAACAAAAAAACATTCAGGCTGTGTGTTAGACAAGCTGATAGGGGTTTCGTACTCTTTTCCTGCAGAAAAATTCAATAATTTCCAAGCATTTTTTTCTTTTAACTTTATTTTTATTCGCTTTTCTCATTGGTGGAAACAAAGACACTCTAGCCGCAACACAATCAGCCTGAAACGAGGGCTGGGAATTTATCGTATCGTTTCTCATTTATCGTGATACATTTCTTGTCATAATAAGAATACAGGTAAGTCATTGTCACGACAAATTCCAATTAATAATGTTTTAAAAAGAACAAAGCTGTAAATATTGTCTGGATTGTTATTTTAGAGTATCGATAAGTATCATATCGATAAGCGACTAGCGTTCTAAAGAAGCGCATTAGAAAGATAATGTTTTTCAAGAGCAGTATTTGTGTTTGTGGGGCTTGTTAATGCTGTGACACGGCCACAGCCGTGCCTAAAGTTACCTAAAAAAGATACAATCAATAGTTCTTACAGTCACTTTTATCTTCATCATAAAAGTGCTGCGAAATATTGTGAAAGAAAACATGAAATCTATATTCAAAATCCATCCACAAAAAGAACATTTGGAAGAGCAAAAGATCAACAAATGTTTCATTTTGTCTCTTATGTTCTTTCTCCATCATAACTTTTGGTGAAAAATAATCAGAAAAAAAAAACAGAGAACGTTAAGATGCAAAAAGCCTGTCAAGAAAACACATTTTGCTGGATAATAAATTGTCCCAGTAGTTAGTGCGATAGACGGTTTTGGAGATGCAGTATTTCAATTACACAGATCAAAAACTCATTGCATGACTCTGTGTTTTTGTGTTTGTTATGATATAGAGCACTTTGAAATGCCTTGCTGCTGAAATGCGCTGTACAAATAAAATTTGATTGATTGATTGATACAAATTGAGGGGAAAAGTTTCCCGGTTCCTCCACTTCTGCTGCTTTTATCAGCCTGTAACTTACAGGATTCACGGCAGAGTCTGGGTTGATCTGCAGCGTGTAGATGTCGTCGCGGGAATACTGGAACAGGCCGTAGTACGGGTTCAGCATCTCATGCGACAGCAGGTAGAGCCACTCCCTGCAGGGCGAAGCACACAGGGCTCAGATCAGGAGATGGAACAGATGAAATATGTTCAAAAAATATAAAAACACCCTCTGATGAGGCGCGTTTGTCAGAATACAAGTACCTTTTCAAAATAACATTAAAAAAGTTCTTATTAAATATTTGTTTCATTAACTGCTTATACATAACTTGGATAGAGTAAAAATTAGATGTGACAATTATGGGGAGGGATTTAATCATCTTTTTTCTACTTCTTTTCAAACTGGATATGGAAGTTTTGTTAAAAAATGATTTCATTTCAAAGCCACATTTTTGTATTAATCTTTTTTTTTTGTTGGTCTATTCTAATTATAAATGTTAAGTATTTAATTAGCTCTAAATAGGAAATGATCAGAATGAACAAACGGGCTTTTAAGATGGAGTTGATGGAAGTGATAAAGTTCCTGAAATAAACATTTTTACAGTAATTATATTCTAATTTCTTGAATGGATCTGTAATCACAGTGCCTTGAATAGAGATCGATACATTGGACATAATAGTTCAATGCATTTATTCCACAATTAACTATTACTTTTACAAACAAAGTACACGTTTGTGAAGTAGAAGAAATATTAAACATGGTTTTTAAACAGAACATGGATTTGTACTTTGTAGAACAACCTTTTCCTGCAAATTTTCACATCTAGAAACTGACATTGGGACCATTTTTCTGCTTTAGCAACTTTGGTCACACATAAAAATTATCGGCCAAAATCGGAAACAGGTCAGGCTTTAAAAGATTTAATAAGAAAATTAAAAAAAACCCATCAGTGGTCAGTGACAATCACTGATGGACTTCACTATACACTACATTTTTCATATTATTTCTGAAAACAATAAAAAAAAACAAAAAAAAACCCCCCACGCCAATAGAGTATTTGTGGTTGTTCTGAGACAAAATTTCAAGGGGTTTTAATACTTTTGCATGCCAGAGTAAATGATGAAACATGACCAATAAAATGATTCGGCTGAAACAGGAAGAAAAACACAGCAACCACTGGATAAGCTCACCTGGCCACTCCTCCGTAGTCGAGGCCTTCTTCACCCCTGAACTTCACCATCAGCCTCTTCCACAGGTCCTTCGGCCTCATCTTCATCACCTGCCGATATGACTCCTGCACACAGACACGCCTCAAGGTCAGTCAAATATCAACAAATATACCTTTTAGTCTTTCTAAGCTACGGTCACACTGAGCTAATAGTTCAACTTTGATGTCTCTCCTTTTGCAATTCACAGATCAGCACAAATTCAGAATCAGCTTTAGAAATCCTTCATTCTCCATGACAACCATTCAACTGTGCAAAACAAATGGGTGGTCAGCCTTCAAGGACAAAGCTCCTCCTTGGATATGCAGCTTTAAAGCCTCTGAGCTTCCTCAGCCCCTCGACATCTCTACTCAGCTCCTTCAAACTAGCCAGGTGCAATTAGCAAACACCTGCTGGAACCTGCTGAGCTCATCATACGAGCTACTTCTCACTGCAGCGCTGGTAAAAACGTTGTTAAAGGGCTAATAGAGGAGCCATGTGATGATGACTTCCTAAAGGCGTGGCTCCAAAAAGAGCAGGAATTATTAAAGAGACAGAAGCCCAATTTCAAGGCGTTAAATTTCTTTTCAGTCATATTTGATACACTCAGCATTTTTATAGCAACTGAAGGTGACATAGTTACCTGATTGTGCTATAAAAATGACACTATATGCCAGGAAAACATAATAAAAAAGAGCTTCCTGACTATACATAGTTTTTTGTTTTGTTTTTACTGTAATTCATATTTTTCAGCATCAATTTCAGTGAATGTTTGTTTTGTGGGACTACAGATGGAAATTAGCATTTAGCTAAATCCGGCATAATTACGTACATTGTACATTCATTAATACGCGCTGTCCCATTTACAAAAAATCAATCAACCAATCAATCAACATACATAGTTATGTATAACTATGTATGTACTTATACATAACTACATGTTATGTATAACATGTAGTTATACATAACTACATGTATAACTACATGTAGTTATACAACTACATGTAGTTGTATAACTACAACTACATGTTGTAGTTATACAACATGTTCGTTGTATAACTACAACGAACATGTTGTAGTTATACTTTGAGAAAGCAAAGGCTCCTTACGACCGCGGATTGGTCTGTTGCTGACGAGCCCACTGGATTGATTGACACGTGGCGTCATGACAACTGAGACCCCACATGTTTTTGAAACAGCTGCAGTAGAAGGAGGAGGCCCAAAGCCTCCTCAGGAACAAGAAACTTGCATTTCATCGTCGACAATTTTACCTTTTAAACTCTATTCTGAGGCTGAGCGCTCCTCCGCCGCCGCCAGTGTTGGCCACACGTGCAGGCAGCTTACAGCATTAGCGGGAGGGTTCGCCTTGAGTGGATTAGAGGTCGTTACAATAAACACAAGCATAAGACTCCAATAACACCGCCTCTTCCTCTGCCAGGCTCCGCCGTGCCCTCAGGACGGAGCGGACAAACTCAAGGGTGTTGTGGGAGAAACGGGAACATCTTATCTGCTCTGTACAAATAAACCGGGGGACAGCTGTGAACATTCGCCGACGTAGAGTTTCCTATGGAGGCAGAATTTACTGCTCGTCTTGGTCTGGAGAAGTTATGCAGCTATGTCTCTCTGAACCTTAAGATTTGCTCCGCCCCTTCTCTCCCCCTAACCCCCACAACCCTCAACCCTGTCAAACGTTGAGATCAGCCAACAAAAATGTCTTCGCCGAGATTAACAGACGCAGCTGTTCCAGCACATTCCAGCGCGTGCTTTATGAGGGTCATGCAGTCTGTTGCAGGTGGTGTTGTTCTGGTGAAGGCCCTGCACCTCATAGATGCAGAGAAAGAGAGAGAGAGAAAAAAAACTAAAACACTCCCCGCGCTGAGAGAATGCGCTTCTCAAACGAGTGGTCTGGTTTGGATTTGGAGCGGCGCTGCCTTCGCACATCGTAGATAACGGCGAGCGAGAGAAACACGCTCCCACTCGACCTTTAGCCGAGAACGTAAAGAGGAGGCCGGGAGGACAATAGCTTAAAATAACTCACGCAATGAGCAATTCTTAGAGTTATGTACACAACAGATGGAAATGTTTGAACGATGAGTGGGAAATTAGCGATTTGAAGCAAAAGTATAAGCTGTGACAGTTTTCAAAAGTATTTGCATTTCAGAGTGTTTTATTCAGAATGTCTGCTGGTTTCAGGAGGTAAAATTTAGACTTTTAAAGACTTATATAATCCACTTTGAATAAAATTTGAGGCAGTTGGGGGATCCTGCTGTGTTACAATCAACTGCAACAATTATTTTAACGATATTTTAGATGTGAAGTTTGTCAAAGTTATTTCTCCTGACATTTTATTGGCATATAAGTCGAGCTGTGCAGCTCTTTACAGTTTGTGTAAAGATTTTTATCTCTTGTTGAAATAAATACAGCGAGTGTGAGTATCTGTTGTGGAGACGACCTGCTGGACCTGAGAGGAACAAAGAAGGGTTACACAAGCATAGAAATAAAACTGTGAAATTTCTGGGTTCTGTTAGCAGCCGAGCAAGTTTTTGTTTTGCACACAATGAACCGAACCTGGTATGAGTTGCCAACAGAATTCAGTTAGTGGTAAAAGCAAACGCTGTCCAAAACAACTGGCGAGAAATTTGAACATACGCATTACAGACACAAAAATGCCAGCTAGTAAATAGCTAGCCAACACTAGAATTAACTAGCTGTTACTGATATTTCAAAAATACAAATATATGCTTGAGGAATTAAAAAAAAAAAACGAATCAAACCAGCATGTGCAGCAAGAGTATCTGCTTGTTGCTATATTGGCAAGCATAGACACTTGCTAATGTAGCAAGTGTCTATTGCTAATGTAGCAAGTGTCTATTGCTAATGTAGCAAGTGTCTATTGGCAGCTAGTTAGCGGTAACCTTAGCCTCCACGAGTCACGGCAAGATCTGTTTTCAAATTGTCATAACCACAAACTTTTGTTTGGATTTTTTATGACTTACCAACACGAATCTGCACATAACCGTGAAGTTACCATGACGAGCTGTCATGCAGGCATTTATATGTAGCCCCATTTACCCGGATACTCCTAAGCAAAATCCACCGCAAACAATCGGCTTTGGAAACCTGCTGTGTGCCATTTATTCTCAGTACAAGTCTAGATGTTCTGTGAAGAATTCATTGTTTTTTTTGCTTGCTGGTGAACGAAAGGCATAAAAAGACCAAGGGACGCAGCAGACATGTCAAGGTAACGCTATCGAGCTGGGCTGTGTTACAAAACGAAATCCGGAGCTTCAGGTTCTCTGGTTCCAGTCTAATTTGCATCCCCAAAACCAGAACCAAACATGGAGAAGCAGCATTCGTTTTCTATACTCCACTAATCTGGAACAAACTTCCAGAAAACGGCAAGACTGCTTAAACTCTAAATCCTGGACGACACAAAGCTGACTTCTATGGTAGACAGGCAATACAAAATGACGGTTCTCAGGTAAGATTATTACAAAATTTACCGGTTTAGACTTTATAGCATTCAGAGCTACAATGAACTGGTTTGAAACAAAGCGACAGAATGACCCAGTCAAAGCCCAGATGTAAATTCAATCGAGAATATGTGGCAAGACTTGAAATTGGATGTTTACAAACACTCGGCTGACTGAGACTAAACTATTTTGCTAGTATTTTGACAATATTTTGGTGCCAAAATATGAAGTCTTATACACAGAAGACCTGAGCGATGTTGCTGAAGCTGTTATGACTCGAGGGGCGCAGATATAAATAAGAGCAACACGTTCAACACTTTTATTCTAAAAATTTCAAAACCGTCCATGATTTTCCCTTCACGACAGTATGTGCCCAATAAAATTCAGCTTGCGGGTCGTCATGTGACAAAATGTGAAACGTCTCCAGGGAATAAATACCTTTTTTACAAGGCACTGTATGTTCTACTTTGCAATTACAGTCCATGACGGTCGTGTTTTGCACGTGCTGACCTCAAAGATCTCCTCGCGGGACACCTCGATGCGACAGTGGCCGGCCTGAGGCTGCTGCTGGGACAGCTCCTGGCGCAGGATCTTCAGCTTCTGGACCAGGTCTCGCTTGTACTTGGGCACGGTGAGACACTCGGCCTCTTCTGGGAGCTGGCCCGGGGACACCAGGGCCTGCTGGACCTGGTCCTTCGTCTGGTTCTGACGGCTGGAAAGCGCGAGACGGACCCACAGGTGGAAAACATGGAGAGAGAGAAAGAGAAACACAAACGGGGGCAGGAAAGGACGAGATGGAGGAGGTTACAAACCAAATTACTTGGTGAAAACAAATAAAAGTCACCCATCAAACATTAGAAGATTCATCAATCTAAAATTATTTGCGTGTTGTTTTTTTGTTTTAAATTGGCAACAAATTGCTCTTCAGCCACATGTGATCCCACACTATAGTAATTCTCTAAAGGAAAAAAAACAATGGCTGCTACTTTAAATTTTGACTGTGGTGTGGTTAAAGTCCTTTTCCAACCTTAAGCTATTTTAATGGGTGTAATTGGAAAAAGTGTTATAATAAAATAGATTACATTTGCACACTGTAGAAACCTCGAGGTACTAAAAGAAATGAACTCCAAAGCATGCATTATTTAAAACAACCAGCAGGGGGCAACTCGTACTCTTAACTCCCAGAGATGGTCCAATTTTGCTTTGTGAAAATATTTGAGTTTATGGATAGACACAAAAAAATATATTTTTCATGATTTATGAGGAGCCTGTAAAAGCAACTTTAAAATAAACAAGGTAGTGATGCTCAGAATGTTTTTTGAGATTTTGGGGGGAGAAGGGGGAATCAACTACTCTGAAAACCTATAACCATTTTTTAAAACACTAGTTAAAATGTTTACATTAAATCATACCCTGGTTTCTGTTGAAACTATATCAGGGATTCTGAGGGGACTTCAGGTCAAGATGTAAAGTATCCTGATTTCTTGACAAAATATTAAAAAAAATTCTAAATCTGCATAATTTGAGAATTGAATTGTGTAAAACAATCAGAGTTTCAGTTTTCTCTCTCTCTGCATCACAGGAAATCTAAAAATAAACACTGCCCAAGTGTTGGGACAGAGGTATCTATAAATAGATAAAAAAAAAAAAAAATGAAGGTACATCCTTCAAGAAACAGATTATGGCACACTGACAGAATACTATATTTCCCCTCCCTTTTTTTGCACTATATCGTTAGATATGATATACAGGTATCAGGTTCTAACTTTAAACTTGCTGATCACCAATAGTGGCCTGCTGAGAATAAAATCACATGATTCTGGACAGCAGCTCATTTCTTGGAGCACCTCTAATTGAAAGCAGGTCCGAAATCAACTAGCTGTATTCAGTTTGCTTTTAAAGATCTTGCTGATACGAATAGAGATATAAAATCCAGAATTGTTATTGGGCCGTCACTTAGAGATCACTTCCATAGTCGATGTTAGCATACATGTTGACCCTGAAGTCGAAAGCCAAACACATTATTCTGTTATTCATATAAAGTAAAGATTAAACTGTTGCCAAGTAGGGATGCAAACAATTAACTGAATTATGATTAGTAGTCAATTAATGGTTTATTAGATTAAAATGAGTTCCAATCCATTGATTAAAAAAAATCTGCATATTATGAATAACAGACAGTGGACCTTCTTGACACAAGAGAGAAAAAAAAAGTCCACTCATTACTTAATTGATAACTTGCATCTCTACTGCCAAGGTTACAGTGTTTACCATCTTACTGATTTATGGATAGTTGCCACTATGCAGCTCCTATTAAATAGAAAAAAAAAACGAACTGGAAGTGGTAACAAATGACCTCCAGACAGATCCCAGTTGTAAAGAGTCGGTTTAGCCTTTAATGTATCCACCCACCCAACAGACTGCATTCCACCTCACCACAGCGGCCATTTTTCTATAGAAAAGTCCCAGAGTTTGGTTTCTGGGGTCTGGTGCAGCATAATGGAATCACTTCCTGCCATCCCAGAATGCCACATGGCCCCCATAGGACGCTCGAGACCTCCTCATGAATCCCTTTATTTCCTGCCGACTAGACCGAGGAGCAGACGGGGTGGGGGGGGAAGGGCGCGAAGGTTACTCTGCTGACAGCACCCAAACACGGCGGGGAGGGAAGGAGAGGAACAGAGCATCTCTCTCACCCATAAAACAAACGTTGCCGCTCCGTCTCTCTTTCTCTGTTCTCTTTCCAGCCGCTTATTGACGAGTGACTGGAACATGTTACCTGAACCCAACCCCGACACACTTTTAATCAATCACAAACATCTCCAAGAAAAGTAGTCGTCCTTTTCTCACGTGAATCCCACAGCCAGGTCTTGGGAGAGGGGAGGGGAGAGAAAAGAAAAAGCAGACGTGGATTCGGTTACCTATTGGACGCTGACCTCAACCAGAAAAGGGAGCAAGATGGCAACAGCGCCGGGGAACGTCTTAACCAAAACCATGCAGCGCTATAAACTGCAACTTTGATGGACATCATATATATCTGACATTTTTGCGGGATGACGGCACACGAGAGGTGAAAATGTCTACAATCTCCGGCCTGATAAAAGGCAGATGTCTTGACAGGGAACCAGAGGACTGATGGATTTTCCAGACGTTTGTCACAAGTTTGAGAGTCCCTTCAGAGTTCGCTCTGAAACTAAACAGAAGAGGGAGTAGATCATACGACGCGCTGTTAATATAAACACAACAGGTTGAAGCAGGCTCCGGTTATATCCTATCAAGACTTCCAAACTTTAGGCTCAATACCCGTTGCAAGATACGGTGATAATGTTGAGGCAAGACATCTCCTGCGGGATAAAAGTGTGAGACTTTAAAGAAAAGACAGAGGTGAAAGGTTTCTGTGTGCATCAATAAATCTGCTTTGATTTCCTTAACTTCAGGTGGTCGGAAATCGGTCGATACTTAGATGTGGAACCAATCTTATCTACTTCCACAAAAGTCTAAAATCAGCAATTGTGCCCTTTAGCTCTGTCAGTTAATAATAATCGCCACATTGTTAGCGACTTTTCAGACAAAAAATGAGCACAATCTCAACTTTTTCAGCCATAAAAAAAGATAAAAAGATATTTTTAAAATTGATATTTCTTTTTTCAAATAAAAACTTCAAAAGAAGAATATTAAGAAAAGGACACTGGGACTGTGTTGCTACAGCTGCACCCGGGTTGAAACCCTCATAACTACATGTATAGATGCTCAAATCCAGCTTGTTCATTGACTTGGGCACGGGATGTATGCCTCCGTTTCCTGGACATGAGACGCTCCTGAGACACACACACACATACACACACGCACACACAACAGCCTCGGTTTTCACTCAGCTATCTGATGTCCGGCCAAAGACAGCTTCGTGACGGAAAAAAAACACTTTCATGTTTAAAACCTCTGAAGAATTTCTGAAATGTCAGGAGGAAAGAAAAGGATGTGGGAAGCCTGTAACATGTATACATTTCCGTGTGTGTGTGTCTGTATTCTAATGACCGATTGGCTCCGGTGGTCAACACACTTTGGAACAGTATTTCGGTGTAAAACTGTCAGGCAGATGAAGGGCCCGGTCCTTACCTGACGTTTTGACTCTCGCTGCCTCCTCGAGAACCGTTGGAACTTGGACTAAATAAAACAAAAATAAAAACACAATTTTTCCATCTCATTTTCTGTGTTTTGTTTAGTTTTTTACTGGCTTATGTGTTATTGAGAGGAATAAAGCCCAGCTCTTACTTTAGGACTAGATGCAGGTTAGCGGAGAGGCGCGGGTCGGTGAACTGCGTGGTTCGGTTGTTGTGGTCGACGAAGTAGACCCTCCCTGTGGCGGTGTTGCGGATCTCCCATCCCGGCGGCAGCGGACCGAGTTCCTCACAGTTCACATTGCTCAGGTCTCTGAGGTGCAACGGAGGAGCAAAACCAGGTTTCAGAACAAAAAACATGATTATTTACTACCTTTTTCAGTCAAACTTGAAAAAGAGAGCCGAATGTTCACTGCAAAAACACAAAATATCACCAGGTGTACTTGGTCTAACAAACTCCTATTTCAGAAAGAAATAGGAGCTTGTTTTAAGTCAATTATTCGCAATATTGATCAAAAAAGTACTAGTTCCACTGATAGATTATTTCACATATAACATGGAAAAAAATGTCGGTATGAGTATGGATGTACTGATCCGATATTAATGTCTTTATCGGTCTTGATACTGAAAGAATTTCTAGAGCAATCATGCTTTATTATTTACTTTACATTATATTTGAAATTCCTAATTGCACTTTCTGAATCCCTTGAAAGAAGATTTGTTGCAGTTTGTTTTTCGTACATGTGTCACCAAGGTAGCTTTAGCATCGTTTATTTTACATTGGCTGTTCGTAGCCATAATTGAACTTTCTGCAAAAATTAAAGTTGCTGTTTCACATGTATGATCAGGCTAGTGAAGATCTTGGTGTATTTAAGTTCCTGTACTGATGCAGAGTTATCAAATAAATTTGTAATTCAGTAAAAAAATGTGTCCGTGTTTAAAAAAAAGAAACATTTTTAGAGTATTCAGCGCTATTTTTCTGGAACGGATCAATATGGACCGATACTAAACCTCAGATATCGGTATTGGAAGTGAAATCACTGAATCGGTGCATCCCTAGCTATAAGTGAAATAGTGAAACTGGTACTTTTTTGCCAATTTTAAGAAATTATTGACCAAAAAAAGCTTCTATTTCTTGATGAAAATGTTACTTATATGTTAGTCTTGTCTTATTTCAAATGTGCTAAGATGTTTTCCCTAGAAACTAAACTAAAAATCTCCGTAAGATTTTAGAATTTTTAATTCCAAAAAAAAAATAAAATAAATCCCATCAAACTTTAAGCAGTTGGTAACAAGCTAGATTCAGAACGAGTGCAGCTCATGATAAGCTGTTGCCTGACCAGAAGAGTTATGAAAAAGTCCTCCATGTTCAGCAGACGGGAGACGTGATCGATTAAGTTTTATTAAAGGGAGCGCACTGAGGCATGTTCTTGAAAAGCATGTGCAGATATTTTACATGCGCATTCTTCTGGGATGCCGTGATCGACACGGCCTACATGCTTGGAAGCATCCGACAGGGTCAGCTGGGACCGCCCCGTGTGCGCTTCCCGTAGGTTTTGACGGGCGTTAAGCGCGACGCGGGTCGGGTAACGCTGCTAAAGCAAAGGTAAAAAAAGAAAAAGAAAAAGAGAAAAGAATCTGGTTACAGGCATCGAAAAGGTAGACGAGCAATCCTCAAAGTGCTGTCTGGACCGAAACGAGAGTCAATCCAAGCCAAGTCCACTGCTTTTTAAGAGAACTGCGTTGCAAAACAGGCAACTATAATCCTGGAATTTGACGGAAAAAAAAGGAATATTACAAACATGTGGATTTGATTTTTTTTTAAAAGTTTTTCCCAATGATCTAAGACTACATTTACACTTCACTGCTAACAGACAAAATCTTACCAAGTATTTTTACTCTAGTTTGTCGTGCAAATATGTTGGTACACTTGAGATAAGACAAAACTAACTCACAAAATTTCAGCAAGACATAGAAGCTTGTTTTAAGTCAATAATTTCTTATTAATTTAAAAAAAGTACTAGTTCCACTTGTAGATTGCTTCACCGAAAACATAAGAAAAATGTATTGTGAAATAACCCACCAGTGGAACTAGTACATTTTTTTCAATATTAATGAATAGTTATCTGTATATTATTTCTTTCTTATTTCAAGTATAAGAAGATATTTGCACAAAAAACAAAGAGAAAAACTATTTGGCAATCTTGGTGCTGCTCTTCATACCTAGTTTCAGTTCTTTGTTGAGATTTCACCCCATATTTTTGGATTGCTTTTTAGAGTGGTTGTTCATATTATAATTTTCCATACGACTCACCATCAGACTCCATCGAGAACAATCAAAGCGAGAGGTGTTTATGTGGAAGGGGGGAAAATGGACGCCGCACATGTCAACGTGTGTGTTTGACGGCCGTTGGGCTGCTTGTAAATTGATGATGAGGATGTAAACGCCGGTGGTTTCCGCGGAGTGCGGCGAAAGAGATGCGGCGGAAATCTTTGCAAGCACGCCGTTATTAAACAGACCACCCATCGAAACATCTGCTGCGCTGGTTTAATCTTTTATTTTATATTTATTCTCAGCCACGTCCCGGCTGAAATATTAGGATTCTGTCGCACGCAGTGATGTAAAAGTTGGATGCTTTAATATAAAAAACAATGATTTAAAAATGGCCATTTGATTTAAGACCACGTATGAATGCTCTATGCGATATGACCTGCTCAGAGTAAACTTATGACCAATCAGAGCACACAGATTTAGAGACATTACTTCAATAAACAGGGTTCTTAGCAACCCTGTTTGTGATATTTGGCACGTTCTGCAGATTTTTCATTTAGGTCTGTTT
The DNA here is from genome assembly GCA_903067065.1 of Brachyrhaphis terrabensis. Taxonomy (NCBI): domain Eukaryota; kingdom Metazoa; phylum Chordata; class Actinopteri; order Cyprinodontiformes; family Poeciliidae; genus Brachyrhaphis; species Brachyrhaphis terrabensis. The sequence goes on along the minus strand of CAEGAG010168332.1, from coordinate 26,575 downwards.
TATGCATTAGACATACATCAGAAGAGGCAAATAAACAAACAACCTGATTCATTACTTTAAACACCAAAACAAACATTTTATTGTCTAAAATGTAACAACAGAATATTTTACTGAACGCCTGGTCATTTGTAGCAAAGGACGCAAAAAATACATCTAACATCAACATGTGGAAAGCTCTGTCGTTTCTGCTTGACTTAACATCAATGGGTTTAACTGTTCATTATTTTTTGGATTAACCAATTAATTGGAGAGCAAAATGTGTTTAATAAGAAACATTTCTTTTTTTGAACCAGGTAAAGCAAAAACCATGCCACTGGAGGAGTTTTGAGTCTGTATGCTCCAGTTAACAATTGATCGATGACTAAATTAGTTGACAATTATTGTAATGATCGATTAATCTGATTAATCAATTACTAAACAAGTTGATGATTACTTCAATAATCGATTCACTGCGATTAATTTGATTAATCGTTTCAGTTCTAGTTAAGAGCTAAATGAAAATATTAGATGTGAAGTAGAAAACAGTAGTGGTGATTGCGTAACTCATACCTGGGTACTCTGGGGTCATGCCATGTGCTGACACCCGTCTGAGTGTGGAGGAAGTAAACTTGACCTTGCTGCGTCGTCCTTTGCTCTGTGAAAAGACATCGACAAAAATGTAAAGGGGTTAATCGCGTCGCCTCAACCGTCAATTAAAAGCACTTCTCCAAAGTTGAATTCGTATTCCACGTGCAGACAGCTTGTACCCAATCTGTCAGCGTACGAGAGCGATCTGACAGATGGGAGATGAAAGGACGGCTCGAGTCGGCCGAGATCCCAAACGGCGGACGGCAGGGAGGAGGTGAGAGACAAGACGTGTGGGAGGGGCGGGGGGGGCACAAGGGATGTCTGAGTTTTCAGTTGGTGAGCTCATTCATCACTGCCCGACGGAGATTTCCTGTCCTCTGCCACGGTCTTCACCGCGTCCACCTTCCTGTTCGTGTCAAGAGCTGCATCGCGAAATGCTTCACATGAGGCTCCAGGAATCAGGGGTGTGAGGGGGTGACGCGTATCATCGCTCGCCCGTTAAGCCGTCGAAACGCTTTCTCAGGCATGCCAGGACTGTTACGCCTTGCTGATGGTATCCCAACACCGAGCTGCGAGACCACATGGCACAGGAAGTACCCTCAGGGTCCAGTTACACTTTCCCCTCTAATGTTTCCACCGCGCCATTGCGGTGCAACATTAGTGCTGAATCATTTTTGATTCACCTGTGTTTTTTTTTGTTTAAAATATATATAAAAATAAATGACCAGATCCCGATTCTGCATAACAAAAGTGACTGTACGTGTTCCCACGAGTCTATCATGCTAATTTATTGTCAGATTAATAAATCACACAGCCTATCTGAAGGAGTAGACAGCGACAGAAAGCCTCCTAAACTCAGTGATGCGTTACAGTTCCTCCTTCACTGTGAGGAAAAACAAACCTTCTCCGGACTTTAGGGAGAGACTGCAGCTTGTCTCTGCGCTATCTTTTACATGAATGCATCTGTTTTACTGTGGGCTGAAAAATTAAGCAGGGAGGAGGGCAGAGTGGCCGCTGCCAAGCTTATAACAACTTCTATTAGACCATGTGTATCAAACTCAAGGCCAAATTCAGCCTGTTGTAGCTTTTTACGAGAGTCTCTGAAGGGTCAGCACGTACACAGAGCTTTCAAGATAATTGAATTGCTTAAATATTATTCTATCAATCAAATCAAAGTCGATCCTGTCAATCGGCTCTTCCAGGTTTGTCGTGATTCTGCGATTGCGGAAAGTCGCGCAAATTCAACAGATTTTTGTGCTAATGCATAATTAACTATTTTGGTTTATTATCTCTACATTACAGCTAATTTGCTTTATTTTCAAATTGTAAATAGCTAATACTAAACTTTCACAAAAGCCAGCAAAAGTACCACACTGAGGCAGACGTTAGAGGGGATAAATGGGCAGAAGCCCAGGGCGCCAATTTTGGGGGGGATTTTTTTATTTTTTATTTTGATGAATACATATTTTGCATTGTAAGGTAAGGTAATTTTATTTATATAGCACATTTTCAGCAACAAGGCAATTGAAAGGAAATACAAACAAAATAACAAACCAAAGGAAAGAGCGAAAGAAGAAAAGAATCTAATAATGTTGATCCAAAGTTTGTAAACTAGATACTCCTGTTCAGGGTTGCTAGATAAGCATAAGTAAGTATGTATCCTTTGGCCTAATTCCTATTCTGGTTTGGAAGAATAGGAGTATTTGAAAATTATAAAATTATAGTACGTTTTGTTTGGAAACATGGAGCCACTGCTCAGAAGATGCATTAAACCTACCATGCATCAATTCATACTTGCTTATGAATAGGACTACCTGTTAATAATGTATTGTAATTTGCATTAATAAAAGATTTCTCCCTCAGTGAATAGGGGACCAAAAATGGCTCAAGCCCAGGGAACCACCTCGTTGTAAATCAGACTCTGGTAGCAGAAGTAGCACCGTTTGAGAACCAGGGATTTAGATCAAAGTTGTTCACGTGTTGAAACAACCTCGTCAAAGACTTTTTGCAGAGTGCTGTAAGTTAAAGCGTGTGTGTGTGTGTGTTTTATGTGGTGTTGCCGTTCCGCTCACCGTATCCCTCAGGAAGGTCCGGGTGCATGTGCAGGTGGGTTCTGCTCATATAGTTGCGGTGCCGCTGCGACCGCACCCGCCTCTCCTGGGCTCGCTGGTCGCCGTCGCTCGGAGGCAACGCGGTGGTGGGCGTGGCGCCGTTCGTGCTAACAGGCGTGTTCTCGTCTACGATGCAGCTGAGCGGCCGTCCGGGGCTGGAGTACTCCGACGCGGGCCTGAGAGTTGGCGGGAAGAAGGAGGATAGAGCGGAGGAGAGGGATGGAAGTGAACGTGACGCCTCAATTAAACAAAGAATTCAAGTACACATAAAATATGTGCCATGGAAATGTTCTCCCTTAGGATGCAAAAGGAGATGTTTTACGTTTTCCTAAGACCCACTTTGGCTCTCCCCAGGGTTTTTGTTTTCTATTTGCGATCAACCAAGGTCAGACGGCAAGGTTCACCGCGGACCTCCTGCCGTTTGACGCTAAATAAGTCTGGGTTTGGGATTCTAACTCACCTGGTCGGCCTCTCCCACTGCGTGGTGCGTGTGATGTGGTTCAAGTACTGGATCCGTCCAGACGCCGTCCTCCTCTCCTCCCAGCTGGCGGCAGAAACACACACACACAGGCGCAGCGGTGAGCCGACACGCCAACCTCGCATTCTTACATCGGTTCTGCCTTAATGCGCCGTGGTTGTGTGCGGCTCGCAGCGGCCGAGAGAAAAACCGAAGAGGCTTCGCCCTCAACTCACCCATCTGGAAGATCGTTGTCGAACAGCCGACTGCAGTCCACCACGGGGCCTCCAGTGCCGATGCGGTCCCTCGACTGCAGGCTCACTGCAGGAACACATGGCAGACAGATGCAGATGCTGGGGTTACTAGACAGCAGATACCAGATTTGATAAAAATGAAAAACAAAAGGATGAAAAAAAAAAAAACTGTGTAGGTTTATAAAAATAATAGGAAAATGGCTAACATCAAAATCCAAAGCAGCAATGGAGGTGGATTTTATGAAGTAGATTTCTTTTTCCACACTGCAAAAACACAATCTTACCAAGTATTTTTGATCTAGTTTCTAGGACAAATATATTAATATACTTTGAGTAGGACAAAGCGAACTTACTTGTAACTTAAGTAAATACATTAAAAAAAGCACAAGTTCCACTGGTAGGTTAATTCACTTGGAAAAATGTCGTTATATGTGAAATAATCTGCCAATGCAACTAGTGCTTTCTTTTATCAATATTAAAGCTGCAGTATGTAATGTAACTTTTATAAAAAACATTTTTTTTTTTTTACATATTTGTTGAAACTATCATCATGTCGGGACAGTTTGGTGTAAGACAAAAAATCTGTGAAAAATATTGAGCCCCTCTAAGCTCTCTTGGTGCTATCTAGAAACAACCAATCAGAGCCAGGAGGCGGGTCTTAGCGCTGTCAATCACAATCTTGCCTGGTCTTGCTCATCCTCCCTTCCAATTCCCCCCATGCTCTCTGCTATTCATGTCTGAGTGACATGAATTACTGATAATAGTCATGTTCCCCCCATAGCAGTCTAGCCTAGCCTGTTGCGAATGTTAAGGCTAGTTAGCACAGCCACCGTTGACGGGAGATAAACTGTTTTCCTGTAACAATGAGTCGTTTCGCTATAATTAGCACATTTATAAGTGAGTACATAAGGATGATTAACAGCACTGAGACCCTCCTCCTGGCTCTGATTGGTTGTTTTTGGTTGGAAGTGGTGCATTTCTTCAGATGGCAAGAGTAGCTCAAATGTGTAATATACCAATATATTACTTTAGAAGCAACAATATTATTGTTTATTGCAATAACTTCTGGGACAATTTATCGTCCGGCAAAGTTTGTTTGCTGTACGCAGGCCTACCACACTTCCCAGCTCTAAGACTTAAATCCCTCATTTTTTCCATCGTACTCAAATTAAAGGCTGGATTTTTCCCACTTTTTTAGCCTGAAATTGTAATCCAATTACCATCAAATCCTGTGATTAGAGAAAAGTGGATTTTTTTCTTGTCGATTCCTCCAGCGCACTTACCTACAATCTGCCCCCGGACTGTGTCACTGTCGTTGGGGCTCAGCTTGTTCAAGTCTAGTCTCTGGTCTGTTGAAGATCAAAAACAGAAGAAGTGCAATGAGTGAAAAACAGCACAACCACACAGACAGGAATGAAAACAGAGATAAAAAAAAGGAGAGAAAGAGGGGAGAACAATCTGGAACGGGACCGGAGGAGAAGAAAGGATTCATGTGAGAGAGAGATACATGTAAACCAGCATGTGTTTGGACGCGTCCCACGGCGGCGTATCGTTTACATCACTCAATAGTCGGCCTCCAACCTCCCTCATTATCCGTCTCTCATTCCTCCCGTCTGAAAGGCCGCGGCTCGGGGCCGTGCCAGAGAACAGATGGAACAGCCACGGGCCGTAAAAGTCTCACCGAGGCTTTCGGTACGGCGCGGGCTTCGGTTCAAACGCGGCGGGGTCAAACGTTTGACGGATTTCAGCACAAGGCGTGCGCCATTCCGCTCGGCCTCGGCGCACACGTGAACCCCCTGCCAAAGTCTGGAAGCTCTTTTGTCTGTACTTTTGCTTAAAGTCTGTGGAATTTCAGAGCGAGGGCGAAAGAGAGAGAGAAAGAGAAAGAAAATAATACACACACAGCAAAGAAAAAAAAAATGTCCAAGTTGCCTCCAGACATGAAAAAATGCCACTATCTGTTCTCTCCTGTCTGGGTGTCATGCAGATCAGCTCAGGACGTCCGCCTAGACTAAACAGGGACCAAAATGGTCAAATTGCTACAAGGCTGGTGGAAGGTCAGCAGCCACAGAGGAAACCGAAAACAGAAAACCCTGACACCGGAAAAACAAACAAGAAAAAAAAAGATACTTTTTTAAAAGAATATTCTTTGCGAAACTATTTGGACAATTACAAACTTAGATTTTACTGGGATTTTATTTTTAATGAAAGTGCAACAGAAAAGTAGGGATGGGTAAATGCTGCACGGTTTACGACGGGGGTGTCCAACGTGTATGGCCCTTTGAACCTTCCCCAACCGCGGTTAAATAATGGTACAAATCTGGCCCTCGGGTGTCATTTTTCAAAATTTTAATAAAAAAAACAAAAAACTTTCACTTTTTTAAAAAAAAACACAAACAAAAAAAACTCAGGTCTCCAACAGATTTTCTTCCTGGAAAAATTTCCAAGTTTTTTGCACCAAGGGCCAAAATTCTTGCATTTAAAGTATTCAGGGGCCAAAGTCCTCCCACCCCTGATTAAAAACATAAAAATATGTTGTTTTTTTTCTCTTTTATCTGCAAAATGTATGCAATCATTTAATTTTTTGGGCTTATTATTCTCCAGTCAAGTCTACAAAATGTTTTTGGTTTATTCCCAAAATTATAATTTTATTCAGCAATCTTTGTTGTATTTAGCCAAACATAATGCAGGGGTGTGCCCAACTGTGTTTATGAATAAAAAAATAATAAAAAAAACTAGCTGGATGCTTGTGGCACGAATGATAAAATAAAAAAGCTAACCAAAGAAAGAAAATTGGTGTTGTACTTAACACTTACTGTTTAAGACGTTATAAACTCCCCATTGAAAATCTTATCCTAAGAAAAAAGATTACAAAGTCTCAGAATTTGTGCCATTCTTGAATTGAGATCAGGGGCCACACTGAATTAATTTAAAGGGCCACAATAGACCCCTGAGCAGCACTTTGCACACCCCTGGTATACAGGGTTTCCCCTAGTGTATTATAAGCCTGGCGGGCCTCCAGGCTGTAGTTCACCCCCACCAGGCTTAGCATTGTTTGTTTATTTATTAGTGGGTGGGGGAGTTTACTGTCATTTTTAAGACTTTATAGTTGGTGTTTATGTATTTTTAATAATGTCCTCCAATAACACATAATTACCTAGTGATATTTTTAAATATCCTGTGACCTTTAAAGCTTTACCTCATAAAAAAAAAAAAAAAAACAGGAGGCTGATCCCCTAAAAATTGGAATTACATGCATTTTTCCTCAAAATGATGTATTATTAAATCAGAACTATTGACAGGCTCTGATTTCCTTCATTTTGAGTGAACGGCCGATACTTGGATGTGAAAGCGATCTTATCAAGAGATCCTGTCAACCTCTGAAAAGGTGTGAAAAATCAGCTAAGATGCCATGTGACAAGGTCAACTATTAAAAAATGTTTTAAAAAAATGGTATCGGCCAATATCGGAATCAGCAGGTCAGGCTTTTTAAAGATCGGCGATTGAACAGAAAACTACAACCGGTGCGCCCCCCAGTGAACAAAATGTGAAAATGTTGTAGGTGTGTGAATAATTTCACAAGAACAATTAAATTTGTACAGTCATACATAAGTGTTCCAGAGAAGCAAAGACACTCTGCAATTATACACCAATGTTACAGTCAATGTCATTTCCAGGGCTTGTGGAGGGGCAAGTGACGGTAAATGCAGGAAAAACAAGAATGACGAAGACCACAACAGAGAGAAAACTACAAATCTGCGCTTAAACATAAATAGCTGTACAATTATGTATGTCTGTGCAAAATGACCGGTTGTCTAGATCGGCAGACGGAGATGGAGGTTAGTCACAATGGCATTTCACTTGTGTGTGTGTGCGCATACGCGCACGCTCACACACATTCTGCCACCTCATGGACGAGACTGGAGGGGAAACCGAGGGGCGAGGACTAGACCAGGAGAGGAAAAGAAAGAAGAAAAAAAAGTGGGAAATGCAAAAGCAAACCACTCGCAGCTGCTGCATAAACTTCAGGTTTCCTGTGTCGTTTCAGAAGAACCGTGTCAGGAGTTTCTAGGAAAAGTTACGGGATTCTTTCCCAGTTCAGCCAACAAGACCGCAGACCCACAGAGCAGGTACCAGCTCAAAACAAAACCTCCAGACTGCTTCCATGTTGTCAGCTAAATCTGTCCGGCCCCGGCTTTTAGAGGAAGACGTTTTGCAGAAGCCTCCGTCTCGTTCACCAGGCTAGCTTCTGACATGAGGCGCTTTTTTTTTACTGTAATTGCAGGGTGATGCTGAGCGGCTCTTCCTGTTCAGGGCGACCCTTTTCACAGTCCAGTTAGGCCACTGTCAGATGCATCGAGTAGATTGGGACATGATCGGCAACTTCTCCTCAACCTTGTATTGATGTTTCGGTTATGGGTGGGCGACATTTGGCAGTATTATCGTGATAGCGCTAAAAGTGACGATAATAACTATTTATCTCTTTGCGTCACAGCAATTATGGCCCCAAAAACACAAAAGCTGCTTTTGAAAATCGTTCCCATTTGTAACTCGCTTCTTTAGGACACCAGCCATGTAAAGAAGTGTGATTTCTTTATGTGACTCCTCACATTCTCCGTTCTTTCCAATGACTCTATTTCAAACAAGAAACATTTAAGAACAAAATAAAACTAGTTGTAGAGAAAGAGATATAAACATAAATACAACAGCTCAGAGAATCACAGAACATGTAAATTATAATGTCAAAATTAATATCTTGCTTGAGGGTTGTAGTTTTTCAAGGGGATATATAATCTGAATTGAAATTACCGCTTTCGCATTAGCTTCTGCTAAGTACAGTGTTGATGCAGTACTTTAGCATTAGCGGAGCTAAAGTTGGTATTTAGTGCTTTTGGGTTAGCAAAAATAGCATTTTAGCTAGACTTACAATAATTATTATCTTTCAGTTGCAACATGTTAGAGTTTGTTACAAATTCTAAAAGTCAGCATCATTTAATTGGTATTTTTGCACCATATACGTATATAACACAGGAAACATGTTAAACATATAAACGTAATTGTTCAACTTGAAACAAAAGAGACCTACTTTGAAAAGCAATGAAAAAGGTGAAACTTCAGTTGTCTTGAGGCAAATTGCTACTTTGAACCATCACTGATACTTACAGCCTGTGTCTTTAAGGCGGTTGATGGCATTAGACAGAAGGCGGACACAGCCCAGGAACCCAGCCCCTTGCTTCTTATGAATCTTCTTGTGATTCCACACGCTGATGGTGATTGAATCCGATTTCCCAATGTACCTGAGGTGAAACGGGAGCAGAACGGATGTTTGCTTACAAATCATAAACAACGTTAGGATGAAGGCGGACAACGATGCGTTTGCGAGATCTATCATGAAGTTCACTGAGGATGTCCCCAGCAGACCGACTCCCAACAAACAAAGCTCTGCATCAAGGACGACACTCGGGACGCGGAGACAGACGAGGAAGAGGAAGGTGTGGCGGCTCAGGGGGATTTTCCAGCCGGCGGGTGTGAATGTGTAAATCTGGCCCTGAGCATCTCAGCGTGTGACGGAGCATGACAGGCAAAGTGTGAACCCTTTGAGTCTTTTATAACATTCCTAGCAGGAAGAACAGGACGGGACTGTAGGAAGGGAGATAAAGAGCACCAGCTGTACCTCATCAAGGACATGCTAACAGAAGAACCAGTGACTGATCTGTGAACCTGCCTTGCAGCACCAGCACTCTGAGGCGAATGGTAAACTAAAGGCTTATTCAGGAAGGTTTTAGGCTAACTAAAAGTTCAAGCTCATGTTGAGGCAAGATGAAGTCATTTCCCCTTCAAGAAAGACATTACCGTATTTTCTAGACGTCGGTTGAATTAGTAAAAAAATGTGGCATGAAAACAAAAAAATACAAATGAAGCACTGGAGTATAAGTTGTATTCGTTTAGAAATTGTTAAAGAGGCAGTAATGTATTTTCCAGCCACATAGTATCATTTTTACAGCACAATCAAGTAACTATGTTACCTTCAATTCTTATGAAAATTCTGTAAATATTAAATATGGTTTCAAAGAACTTTGACTTTGTAATTTAAAATTGGGTCTCTGTCTCTTTAAGAAGCTCCTGTTCTGTCTGAAACTCCACCAGGAAGTCGTCATGACAGTGCTCCTCTATTAACACTTCAACAATATTTTTACCAACGTTCCATTGAAGGTTAATGGTCTAACATTTACCGTAGTCTAACACCTTGGTAGTGGGGACATTACAGGGTGTTTGCTAATTGCTGCTGGCTAGTCTGAAGGAGCTGAGTGGGAGTGTCATGGCAGTAGGGAGCTTTGAAACGGCATCTTTGAGGAGGAGCTTCGTTATTGAAGGCGGAGCTAGGTTCACCTAGGCGTCTTGCACAGCTGAATGGTTGCCATTGGAAAAATAAGCATTTGAGTCCATTTAATTAACTCTCAGGAGTCCAGGCACATATGGTCGTTTTTTTTTTTTTGACCAATTTTTATTTTACCTTAACCTGTTAAACTCCACCCACCAGAAGCTTATGCACAATTGTTTTACATTCCCAAATGCCAATAGTCACAAAAATAGTATACTAACTCCCACATGCTTATGGTTTTTCTCATTTGAAAGCTCCTTTCTTCTAGTTTCTACCTTAATAGAAACAATTAGATTATATATAAAATTGCCTTATGTGATCATGCCAAATATTCACAATGAATGGTTTTTATCATTTAAATTTATAATATATACTGTAAATTTCTTAAAATGATGTAAAACTATTGCACAGTTTTACAACCTTATTAGCCACAAATCAGACTTGTAAAAAAGACGCGTATACGCGTCCGTAGACTCCAGAGGGTTAAGTCACAACCACAAATTTATACTTAATTTGAATTTTATGTGATGAACCAACGCAAAGTAGTGGATAAACGAAAAGAGTGGCGTGCATTCGTACTCAGACCGCCTTTACCCAGGAACCCCAAAATGAAAATTCAAACACTTGCCAAATTAATGGAGTCCAATGTAATTCATCATTATTTTCTGAAAATACTGTCAGTTTTTTTTTTTTTTTTTACATTATTAATTGGAATTTATAAAATTCTAATTAAAATCCAAAAATGCTTTATTGAACCCAAGAGGAAATGAAATGTTCTTCAAAGAGTTAATGTAGTTTACACAATTAATCAGAATCAACTTCAATGAAAGCTTTAGATAAAAAGGTCCTAGTCAAAGTCAAAGTAAAGAAATAAATGCCACTTTGAATCAATGTCAAGATTTAAAAATATCTACTGATTCTCTCCATCCAATCCCTCTGAGTCTGACCTTTTTTGCAAGAATTGTCACTCCCTAAATGCGGAAAGAACGCACAGCTAAAGTAGTAGCTTAAAAAATGCACACCACACTTTTCAGATTTTTGTTGGCAAAGAATGAAAAACAAAAATTTGTCATATAATTTTCCTCTCACTTTTTAAATAACGTGCTATTTCGCGTTCAAGAGAATGAAAACTTTTTTGAGGAATTCTGGAAGAACTGTTTCAAATTGCAAACAAAAATTACTTCAATTAATCAATTAGAGCAATAAAGGTTAAAATTATGGTAACACCGCAACTAATTGACGTATCACCAAAGAAAAAACAAACAGACCAACATGGCCGCCATCTTACCCAGGCTACTGCTGTTGGCAGAAACAACAACGAATCAACTGGCCTGCCTTCTGGGGTCAGTAAAAATAAATAAACTCAAGCCGGCAGCTCAAACAAGTCACAGCAGCCAAGATACATATTGGAAATGAAAGACACATTTAGCAAAAAAGTGGGTTTATTTATTGTTTATGTCTGTCTGCTGCTGGACTTCAGCTCTAACGAGCTCTAATGAGGTTCTCTCTCGTGTGTGAGGCCAGGCTGCGAGGAGAGAAAAAAAAAAAAAGAAGTCACCATCTGAACTTGTCGTGGCACATCTGCTCGGGTGGGCTCCCTCCCTCGGCTTAAAGCGAATCGTGTGAGCGATTTGCAGAACCGCGTCCCCCGTGTAATTACGCCGCTGCTTTTCACCAAGAGGGATCCGAAACAATGGGGCTGTGAGTAAGACGTCTGGACGTTTTGAGCGCGTGCCAAATGCCTGTCTGGGGTGCGATGGGAAGAGAGCCGCTCCGTCAAGTCAGACACGATGGGAGGGACGTGGATATAAGCGAGAGAAAAAAAAACTAGGAAAAAAAAAAACAAAAGAAAAAATGCAGTCGTTTGGATCACCCTCCGTGTTGTAAAACTCATTAGACTGGCGAAGAATTTTAACGCAGTCGTAGACAATAAAACTAAGCAGAGTCCCGATGATAAATGTGAGCTTGACCATAAAACAGGCAGCAGATTTTTAGAACTAGATGCACCATTTCCATTACATTCAAAGTTAGTTTTTTATTTTTGGACACAGTAAAAGGAAAATCAGGCTATGGGTATGATTTAAAAATGCAAGGAGTATAAAGCCTATGCAATTAGTATTCAGAAGTTGGCAACCTGACGTTTCTCTCGGAGTGGCACTCTTAAATCCATAATTTTCTACTGTAAGGTTAATTATGACAGTCTCTCTGCAGGGCTGCAGCATGAAAACAGGCTGGAATAAATAAACAGTACAGTGCATGGTAGACATTTTCACACCCCTTCACAATTGCTAACTGCATTTATCAAGACTTTAAAGGGGCAGTATTATGTGCTTTCGAGCAACAAAGTGCCATTTTGTAGCACAATCAAGTAACCATGTTACCTGCAATTGTTACAAAATGTTCTATATATGAAATACGATATAAAAGAAGTTTTACTTTCTGATTTAACACCTTGGAATTGGGCTTCTGTCTCTTTAAGTAGCTCCTGCTCTTTCTGAAACTCCGCCTTCAGGAAGTCATTACAACAAGCTTCTATGAAACAGTGTCACTGCTTTTAAATTGTTTTTATCTTTTTATATTTGTGCAAATGTATTAATTGGTTTTATTTTGTAACCAGGTTGCTGTGTATTGCAGATTTCTGCCCAGGTCCCTCTTGAAAATGAGATCCAGATCTCAACGGGGTTTATCTGGTTAAATAAAGGAAATTACAACATGGCTCCTCTATTAATCCCTTAACAGTTTTTACCAGCGTTTCACCGAAAAGTAGTTCCTATAATGAGTTCAGCTGATGTGCAGTTCCAACAGGTGTTTGCTAATTGCTGCTGGCTAGTCTGAAGGAGCTGATTGGGGCTTTTTGTGGCTGAAAATCGGAAGTTTGGAAACTGCAGCTCCGAGGAGGTACTGCAACTTGAAGGCGGCCCTAAGTCCACCCAGGTGTTTCCCACAGCTGAATGGTTGCCACGGAGATTGAATGATTTCTCAAACATGCTTGGAAAAATGAAAGCAACACTCCAGGTCTGTTTTTGATGAAGGAGTAACATTACAACATAAAAAAGTTGATTTTTACATGATACTGCCCCTTTAGGAGAGATCAACAAAAAGATAGAACATATAGTGGATTCACAGTGTTAGTTTTCTGCTGTAAATAGTAATATGGAGCATTATTTAACACTTTTTTTCTGTGTCTCTTACATGGCTTTTGGAAAATGGCAAACAAGATTTTGAAAGGTTTTGCTTCAACACGACCTTTCTCCTTGGCACTTTTCTATAAAGACTAGATTTGTACAGCGAAGATCCAACAGCGTTCCTGTATAACAGATTCCCTAATGTTAGCTCTGGATCTCTGCAGCTCCTCCAGAGATCTCTTATTCCTGCCCTTTTTCTCGAGCCTGTCGGTTTCATAGAATATATTAAAGCTTGTAGTTGCAATGTGGGAAAATATCAGAAGGATAACAACGCTTCTGCAAGGCACTAAAAATGGATTTTGTTTCGCTTCTGCACGGCGACACAAACAACTGCACATTTAGATTGCTGAATTATGCTCTCGCATCATTTTTATGGTTGGCACACCCAAAGGGAGAATGTAAATTAAACTAATAAAAGAAGAAATAAATACTTTACTTGACAAGACGCATTGATTTGGCTTAAAAATACCACTGTGAATTAACAGCTCGCAGTTTAGCTCTTTAGCAAACGGCTCAGATGGTCACAGGAAGCTGGCTGAATGAGTGGGCGTGCGTAATTTTCCATTACATTGGGCACTTAACGCTGCAAAAGTGTTTGTTAACACAGTATCTGGAGGACTCTTTATTAACCCAATGTGATAGAGCGGACACTCCCAGGAGCGTGGCTGAAACGCTCCAAGCTAATGAATGCCGGCCCTCCGAAGAAATTATCTGGGGGGGCAACCGTCGCCGGCTGACAACCGGTTGCTATTTTGTTTAAACTTGCTTAACGTCCTGAGTTTTTTTTGTACAAATGCGTTTTTACACAAATCCAGTGCAGGAAGATTGAGTGTGAGAGAAAAGAAGCCAGACTGCGTCTACTATCTTTGGCATGCCAGCCACATCCTGCTACATTGCTGAAGGGTCAGAGTTCACGGGCCAGTTTGCTGGCTGCGGCTCACCGCAGGCCTGGAAACACACAAAAACACACTCAGAATCTCTGGACCCTCGCATTACACACAGCGGGGGAAATAACATTTTTAAAAAACTAGCTTAAATCTGCAATGTCGCATTCAGATTTTTAAAATCTCAGTGTCGGGAAAACTTATTTTAAATATGTGAGGCTATAGAGATATTGTTGGAGTGGCTGGACAAAAGGCAATTACAAAAAAAAAAAAAAAAGTGGTGCAGAAAAAACAAACCACCCAAGAATGGGTCAGATAGTGGCAGACATTTACAAAATGGTAAAAGTAACCTTCACAGTCCATTTAAAGATACATTTAGTTTATAGATATTTGACTAAACAGGGGATATATATATGTTGGAAATAATTTTGAATATTTATGAGAAATGAACAAAAATAAAACATTAAGACAGAATGTCACTTGATTCTAGTTTGCACTTTATTACCAGGATTTATTGACTCAGTCTATTGTAATGTTGATCTATGGTTCCACATAATGCTCCACCTTCTTCTCTCTCGCCTTTATATGTTTGTTTTTACAAACAAAATCCATATAGAGAGAGGAAAAAAGAGGGATATGAGCAAATCCACACAGGCTGTGGAGTGTGACATGTTTTTCATTTTCTTTTCTTTTTTTTTTTACTTAAGCCATATGACCAATTCTGTTTGTGTAATCTACCGTAAAGTCACCTTCCTAATTTAATTTAATTTTTTTATTTTTTGCCAAAAGGAATTTATTTGCCTAAAACATCTTTTGGAAAGAAAAGGGTAGTGGTCTTATTTCTTTTTCAATTTCACTTTTGGCAAAAAAAAAAAAGGACTTCAGCCATTACTTTAGAATTTAAATGGTACCATGCGAAGAGAAAAAAGAAAAGAACAAAAAATGTCTCAACAAGTTTAAAATTTTCCAGAAATAAAATGTTATATTTGTGGATCTTAAAAAAGAAAAAGATAAAAAAAACTTGAAGCAGTTCCTTGATAACTGAAAGCTCTTTCCTTCGCCGCACCACCTGGGAATCCCTCAGCCAGCCACAGGAGGAAACACCGGCAGCCGGTGAAACATTGATGGGAGACGCATCGCGCCTTCACGTGAACTCCAGCCGGCTGCATCTGCAGACCCGTGGGACGACGCGGCGAGCCGATCCCTCCTCTCCAGTCTGAACGTCCCCACGGCGCGCACGTGACATTCCCTCCCCAGCCCCTCCTGTCGGAGGCGACACGAGCTGCTCTTTTAACGGCTTCGCAAAAAAAAAAGCGAGCGAGAGAAGAGGGAGTGAGAGAGAGTCTCGTATCCACGGCAACCAAACAAACTGAGACACGTGCCGCCTCCCGTTGTTGGCCACGATTGACGGTTTGGATAAACCGGGGCGAATGCTGGAAACTTTCACTCTCACACGCTTTTTTTTTTTTTTTTTTTTTTTCATGTAATTTTTTTTCGAGGCTGCTTTTTTTTTTTTCTTTTGACTGGACAGACCGTCTTTTTGGGAGGGGAGAAAATCCGAGTGCCGTACAACAAGACATGCACGTGTTTCAGTCAATGGAGGAAAGCGGTGTTTGTCGACATCCCGCCCGTCTCCGCTTCGTTAAGTGCTGCTCCGGGGGACGTTTTTAGACTCAGTCGTGATGTCATCGTAAAGGATCCGCACACACCGAAGGAGCCAGATGCCAGAACTCTGTTCGTCTGTTGTCGATTAGGTCCCGTTAGCGTCTTAGCCCAAGACACATTAAGGTTAAATGAAGACAGACGTGCGAAGTGTGAGGCATGAACCGATAGAAAGGGGGAGTTAGAGGGTGTTTTATCTCTGAAAACAGATGTCAGAAGTGTTATAAAAAAAAAAGAAAGAAAAGAAATCCACTGGGACTCACAGATCGTAGTGTTGGTTCCACTTGGGGTCAAGCGTATTCCTCACAGTGTCTGTGGAGTGGCACTGGCCTGAACCGTCCACGACAACCTTGGCAAACGGATCGGGGAGACCTGAGAGGGGGGGAAACACCAGAGAACGTCAACAAAAGTTTCAATATTTGAAAAAACAAAATAGCTTTTCTTAAGGTGTAGAAATTGTCTAAATAGTATAGTCGATTTCACTTACATTGGCATAAAAAATAGACAGATTTTATTGTCATTGCCCAAAGACACAAAATGTCTTTGCAAGGATACAGGAATACACAGGGGGCAAAAAATAAGAGTGTGACTATAAACGCATATAGAAAAATAAAAGTATTAAGAAGAAAATAAAGTATTCATATTAAGGGTGAAACGATTGCAGTTTTCTGGCTGACCTGCCGTTGCCGATTTTTTGAGTTTGAAAAGTTGCTAATTTGTCAACAGCTGGGTGACTATTGCTAACCCTGCATGTGCACACATGACCTGACGGGCAGGTCTATTGGTCAGCTTGCTCTCATGTCAGAGCCAACGACGACAGTGGTTGATTTTCAGACCTTTACAGAGGCGGATCGCATCGGTGATTAAGATCGGTTTATCATGCAAGTATCTGCCGATCGGCGATCACCCAAAATTAAGAAAATCTGGGCCAATCGATAAGCTGGCCGATTTATCGGAGCGCTCCAAATTTAAATGCTCCGAACATTTCAGATTTTCTCTTGTTGCAACTACAAACGTCAACATGTTTTATGTCGAGGGATTTTATGTGACAGACCATCAAAAAAGTTGTGCAAAAATAAATTATGCTTTTTGTTTTACGCATTTAATCTGCAGTTTACGTTTATATTCTGTTCCTCTGCTTTTGGCTCTCACTACAATTACAGCTGCAAGTGTTTTGCTCCAGCAGCTCTGCATATCTAGACTCATTGCCATTCTTTTGTGGTTAACCATTCGCAAGATAATCTCTTGAACCTTTGGTCTGTGCTCTTTTCCGTCTACTTTACAGTTCTGGAAGTCTTTGTGTTGGTATTTCACACAAAATGGTAATAAAAGACACTCAACTTTGGCAATAGTCTGAGAAAATGTCAGAAAGTTCTTTGAAAGATGCAGTTTGATGCATTTTATAAGCACTGGTTTGGAGTTAGTCTAAAGAACTAAGAGTTGAAACCAAGGCTGGGACTTTAATAAAAGCCCTTTGCACCAATCAGATGGATGAATAACATATTAAGAATAAAAAATATCTTCGTTCTTGAGCTCATATGTATATTTATTCAAAAATTTAGCAGCAAAAAGGTTTTTTGAATAGATTCTTCTGCTTATTTTATACAATTAAAATATGATTAATTAATTACAGACCTTGCAATTAACTGAGTCCCATCATTAGTTGAAACATTTGAAGACGAACATAATGCATCAGTCTGAAAAGAAATTGATGTGCATTTCATTGTCTACGGCTGTAACAGATTCTAAGAATGTTCAGTTTTTAAAAGATGTACGTAGTGAAAATCTGAGTCATCCAGTGCTATGGGAGGCTGTAAGGTCACAGACTACTGTAAACGTCAGGGTTGATACTAAGATCTCAATTTATTGAGCTTAGTCAACACGAGGCTAAACGAGACATTCTGAACAGAATGTCTCGTTTAGAATTGTTTTCTGCCGCATTTTCATCCAAGAAGAGAGCTATAGCCAGCTTCGCAGCACATGAGCAATACAGATAACATAAAAATCCACTTATATATGCATGTAACACTGCAAAGTAGAGACTTAAGTTTGTGGCTCATGTAAAGCTGAATTCAACTCAACTCTAGGTTGTGGGTGCAACTCCCCCGACAGCTTTCAGGGTGAACGTATTCTCTGCTCCTGAACAGTGGAGGGGCAAGAATGGGAGGCGCTAAAACCACCCAACAGAGCGGAGGAACTTTATATGCTCTTTCACCATGACAGCCTGCTCCAAACACACAAAAACTCTGCCAACACCCAACAAGAAGGTATCAGGAAGTTTGGTCTGCAAGAGTGCAAGCTGTCCATGGCTACTCGGCACAGCATTCGTCCCCTTTCTTGTGCCAACCGCATAAAAATTTTTTTTTCTGGAGCAGAAGCTCATAAAACTTTACTTAATTCCACTTTGAGAGTAAAAACTGTTTAGGTGTCACGGTTATTTGTGTCCCCGCTGATAATACTTTGTAAAAAAAGACGGGAAAGGAAAAAGCTCGAGTTTGAGCCTATATAGGGTATCTGCAGGTTTAGTCAAGTTAAATATAAGACTTTTTAATACCATTTTTTAATGCTACCTCGAATGAGTCTTAAGATAAAAAAGACAAATAACATAAGGGATGGTTGGAAGAATTTGCTGCAATAGAATCAAGCATAACAAAAACTGTGGACCTAGCTTTATGTTTCTCACACTGCATATGGTTTTCTACACCCTTAACCCCCATGGTGCCTACCTTAAAAGTTTTATTGCACCTACCATCGTATGGCATCACAAATCATCCAGTGGTGAAAACAAACCAGCCAGTTGGCAATAAATTTACACTTAACCATGATAGACACAAAAAAGCTAGCCAGCTAGCAAGGGTTTATTAGCAGCTAGTTAGCGGTAGCCTCAATATTAGTCATAAAATGCAATGAAGAACTAGCTGAACAACTAGCTAACTAGCTAGCAGGGGTGTTGGCAGCAATATTAGCAATATTTAAGACTTTTTAAGGACGTGCGGACATGGATTGAAGATTCAGCGACAATGCATTTTCAGTGTCCTAATTCAAATCTACTGGATTTTGATTTAAAACTCACAACCCACAATAGCTGTGTTTCCATTACAAATGCGCAAAATTTAAGTGTTTTTCTGGTAATGTCGAAAAAACTGTTTTGCAATTGAGGTGATTCCATTCACACGTGAATAAGTTTGTTCAAGCATTAAAAAACACGCATCCTCCAACCACTTCCCGCCGTCTTCTTTGACTTTTCTGCCTGCAGTAACATCTGGTTGTTAATCACATGACTCGTGTGAGGCGAAAAACTGTTCCCGTTGCAGTTCTGCGAAATATACTAATTTAAATGCAGGGAAAAAACCAACTCATCGTAGCATAAAAACATTTTAGAGAAAAACAAGGTTTTTTTTAATTGCCATATTTCCATTAAGCAAATTTGTTTCTGTATTTTCAATTTGCACAATTATTTAGTCAAAGGAAACACAAAGTTCCTTTACATTTATTTCAAATTAAATGTTAGAGGCTCTGATAATTGTGCTACTGGTGACTTTAAGAACAATACATTTATTTTTCGCAACCTTTAACCCAGTAACTTTACTGAAATTAAAAGTTTATCCATTCTAAAGCAAACAGGAACAGACAACCTTTGGATATCAGTGCATCTGAATCTCAGAGATTATGCATTTTGAAAGCAACAGGACAGATTTAAAGCCTGCGGTTTTCTTTAATCAGTTTTTTTTTTTTTTAATTTCAAAACTGTGAGGTTTTTCAAAGCATCTGCATTTTGAGGAAGTCGTGCCTTGAGAGTGAAATAATGTTATCTCTATAAAAAGATGAGTTTATTTTCAAGATTTTCCAGGAGAAACACCAGTTTATATGACATCAGAATCAAGATGACGTAATGTAAAGAGACAAAACCTTGTAGGACATAGGTGATCCACACAATGGCCAAATATTTAGATCCTTGAGAGCCACCATTGTCTACACCAGACAGTTTATTAATGTCTCATTCCTAGAATGGAGTCGACTTTACAGTGTTCATGTCGAATCTCCACAAGTCTAAAAGGCAACACCTCGAAGAGATGAATGAAACAGAAATCTAGACATAGAAATTTAACCAAAGCAGTTGCAAAAGTTGGCTACTTACGGAAGAAGTCTTTCTTTGCCAGGTTTTTGGCACACAGGACTAGAAGAGAAAGACAAAAATCAAAATCATTAGGTTCCAGTATGAAAGCATTGGTATTGCTTTCATTGGTATTGATATAAACTGTGTAATTAAAGGAGATTATTTTTGCTCCAACTAAGTTATTTTTCATCAGAATAAACAAAAGAAAAAAAAACAACTACATTCTCCAGTTCTCCATCACAACCAGCGAGCCTGCAGCAAAGAGTTTGATCCTGCTGCTCTACTGTAAGTAATGTAGAAGCGGTTGCCGAGGTGACGGAGCAGAGCTGCTAACATCCCCCACCGGTGTAAAATATGGATTGATGAGGAAGCTTACCGGCCACCTGGGTGTCTGGGGCTCAGAGTCACAGCCAGTGAGTCAGAAACACTGGAAACTGTTTCTTTTTTTCCCCTCAAGTCCCACTGAGAAACCCAAGTGGTTTGGCTTATCAACGCGTCTGAATTTTCCGGTTTTAAAGAGATGATGCATTCTGAAAGCGTCACCACAGACTTATGACAAGAGTAAGTGGTTTCTTTCATCATATTCTTTTGAAACTGGGAAGGCTCCAATGTGCCTAAGATTGAAAGAAACTATGGTAAAAAAACAAACAAAGAAAAACCCAAGATGAACTGCTAAAAAGCAAGGTTTCCCTCAGAAAACGTGCTAAGCCCGGTGGTTGGGCGCTAGGGCAGTCATTCTTCCAGCAGCCTGTCGCGTTTTTGAGTTAAAAAATGTTTAAAGCTGACAAGAAATTTGAAAATATTAATCAATAATTAATTGATTAATATCACTATGTGTTTGAGTTTGTCTCCTATAGGAGACAAACTCAACTTGGCCAGCACCAAACTAGACATTAACCAGCTAGAGCAGGAATGGGTAACTCCAATTCTCCACAGCCGGTGTCCTGCAACTTTTAGATGTGTCTCGGCTTATTCGACACCTGAGTCGAATAATGAGGTCATTAGCAGGACTCTGGAGAATTGTACTGCTCTGAGGAGGTAGCTCATCTATTTGATTGAAATATTTTGGACCAGGGAGACATCTAAGAGTTGCAGAACAATGGTCTTTGAGATCTGGGCTTGCCCAGAGTGAGCCTTGACAATGGAGACAGGGTTTTAGCTGGTAAACTGAGTCTACAAGTGAGAACTTTTTATCTCAGCAACAATCAGCTGTTCTGTGAAGGCCTCAAAACCTTGTTAAAGAAGTTAAGTCAACAAACAGCATCATAAAGATCAAGGAACACAACAGACAGGTCAGGGAGATGTTTCATGCAAGACTCCCCTGTTTTACCGACATAAATGCTCAAAAGACACTCCCAGAGTAGCAAGTTTAAGCTTAAGATACTCAGTCATGAGTCCCTGCCTTTTCCTCTGGCCCTGCGCTCCATGCCACACATACCCAGACACTAACACCATGTCAAATGTCACTCTGAATCACTTTAACTTGGAACTGAAACAGTGCTGGCTCTCATACTTTTTAAAGGACCGTGTCCACAAACATCACCAACTTCACTCATGTCAATATTTACACATAAGCGGTGTAAAAATCGCACTAAAGCGCAACTCCTAAGCGAGATCAAAGAAACGGAGGTAGACGGATAAACAGTCGACTAAGCGGGCTGCATGGCCATGTTGGGGGGTAAGAGTGGCGGGGAGGCGGCGGCGTTGCAGAACATGCTCGTCAGATGAGGAAGAATCTTTCCACAAACATCCCTGGGAATGTGTTACGTTCCAGTGAAACCCACCTCATTTCTCAAACATCTGGTATGCATCACTTTCTGTCGCATTCCTCGCGAACACGCAGGCGAGCACTTGCCCGCAATGTGCGGGCGTGCACTCGGAGGTGCAGAGACACCTTGCTCTTCTCTCTGACTCCACTGATTTCATTCATTCTTGACACAGATAAGGGAATGAGCTAAAGCTTTGGGTTTGTCTGTCTGTGGACACTTGGAGGTGATTCATGGTGTGGAAATCAGTGGAAAGTTGTAGATTTAGTCACAAATCACTGACAGGGTAAAGATTGCTAAAAGTTTTAGATAATTCAGGTGTTGATTTTGGTTGATTTTTAGCAAAAATTAGCTTGACAAATCCCAACTCGTGCAGAAATGGACCCATAATGGCAAGATCATAAGACACACACACACAAAAAAAAAAAGACAATTAAACACATAAGAAGACCCAAAGAGCAGCCACCTCAGCCTAAATCAAACTAAAGTGGAGGGGAAAAATGCAGACCCTCCTGTGAGTGCATTAGCAGCCCTAAGCTAGCCACACAGCAGGAAGGCAACACTACAATTATACCTAAATAAACTCCTTACGAAAACATACAAGGGGCAGAGTTATAGAGCTAAAAACCAGTAAAACACTCAAGAGTGTTGATGTCAGCAGAAAGGAAGACCCTAAAGAGCTGTTAAAACAATTATGAATATTTAACATTGAAGTAATTAGAAAAAAAATAACTTTCAGAAGTAAGATTTTTTTTTACACAATTAGCTTAAAGTTAACAGCTAGATAACACCTGCAGTGGACAGGTTTTAGTTGAAAAAATGAGTCCCGTTAATCTAACTAGCTAAATGGCACCGACAATTACAGTCATTAGCACATTGGATTATTATCACAGAGGGGAATATGATTGTTACAGTACAATATTAATTAAACAAACTTTAATAAAAGAGTAATGTGATAGCTTGGCTTAAAAAATCACTGCATAATTATGTGTGCACCGATTGTAGTTTTCGAACTAATCACAGATCTTTAAAAAGCCCAACTTGCCGACTGCGATATAGGCCGATACAGATTATTGTTTTGAGTCTGAAAAGTCTCTAAATATAGCAACAACTTTTTAACAGTGGCTAACATACCTCCAACACAGATGTCAAACTTTATTCATCTGAAAACCTAAAGAACATGCAAGTAAATTAGTACTTTATAATTTATCCAGAAAAATTAATTTAGGAAGTGCTTTCTTATCTTAGTCCCCAAAATTGATACTAAGGTGTTATGTTATATAATTGGCCAGTACTGTTCTTACAGTGCTATGCGTACTGTAAGAACGCATAGCACCTGAAATAATATAGCCTGCCAAGTATTGCATCTCAACAGTCCTTGGCAATGACAAATGTGATTCGATATGCTGTGCAGCTCTATCGCATAAGCTCTCCATCCAGAAATTGCAGTCCCTGGATTACAAAACAAGAAAATATGACTACTGTACAAAACAATAAGGTCACTTTATGCCTTTGGTAACTTTCTTCCCTGCTACCACCTTAAAAAAAAGGCAGACACTAATTCAAAAGAAGCAACACATTGCCCTGTGCACCCCAGACCCCCGCACCCCTCCCTCTAAAATCCTCTGTTGTCATAGTGACGGCAAGTATTGAGGCAAATCTGAGAGAAGGGTATCTCTGTGCTGCCCGTGTTTCTCATTCCGCTCGCAGCGTGGACGGATGGGGATGAGGGCAGATGGGGAGGGAATCGTGGCGGGGCGCAGACAACAGGAAGACCACTGAGTGGCAAAGGTATTTGAAGTCACAATGAAACCAAAAGTGAAAAAATGTTGGGGGGGTTTTGGCTTAAAGTTGTTCACCATAATGGCAGGAATGAAAAAAAGTTAGCAAAAACAAAACAATGGTTTTGGTACCAATCGCAAATTGAGTATTGAGTGTACTCTCTCCCTTATGAAATCACATAATGGCTTTTCACACTGGAGTCCAAACAGAACCGCTTCCCAGAGGACAGCTGGGAAAGCAGAACCGAGCGGACCAACAGCCGAAGATCGGCCCCGCGTTGACGCAGTTCCTTCCCTCGCCGTCTTTAATCAAAAACTATTTCTGACTGGCGACAGCAGCAACAGTGCGACCGGAGTTAACGTCCCCACCTGTGGGGAGAGGATGGGCAGAGAGTTTCTCCCAGGCCGACGCACAAAGAGTCTCACTGTGCGGACGAATCAATGAAGGCTGCCAGGCGCAGGCCAAACACCTGGGGAGAGAACCGTCACATGACATCTAAGGGAGACGGGCAGAGAGAGAGAGAGACGAGGGAGCGTCGCCATGGCAGCAATCAGCAATCGAGTCAAGATGAAAGTAAGAAAGTACTTTCATTTCCTGTGAGCCGAACAAATACTGCTACTTTTGCAGTCACTTTGACACTCACTAAGACAAGCAAAGAAGAAGAAATCATGGGAAAGGAACTGAGCACTATGGGGAAGTAAGGACTCCTTTTATTCTGCTGTGCTGTGGTTAACCATTACGACGGAGCCTACGAGGAGGAGGAAGTGGGGTTGTGGGAACTAACACGACTCTCTGCTAATGACCCTCCATTCCCGTCCATGTCTGAGTCTAAACTATATGGAAGCGCGGCTTAATGAGAGGAAGGAGCCGCTTCAGAGAACCAGCCACTCGTCTCCTCGCATGAAACTGTAACTTTGTGTGAACCTAAACAAATCTATTCAGGCCTCTAGCTCAGGTTGACCGTGTGCTGAACCTCCCTTTCCTGTCCACCTGGTTCCTCCAGTCGTACGCACTGACCCAGCACCACCAGACAGTCTGAGGCATCTTTAGAGAACATACTCCCACCGGCTACTCCCCCTCGCTCCCCAACCTTTCGTCTGCCTGTTTGTCTGCCCCATCTCGACTCCCGTCTCATGCGCAACATTGTTACTCTATAAACAAAAGGGGCTTCCTTTTCCCTTCACTCCTTCCCGACGTTTTCTTGGACGCGACGCCCGAAAGGAGAGAGAAGGTGACAGCACAGACTTCCAAGTTGTTGCCGACAAGCGTACCAGTCGAGCTGCTCTTCATCTCGTGTCATCTGGTGTCTGAAGCGCCTCCTGATCTGTTTCCAGTGTTTAGTCTTGCACATGGTCCCTGTAGATCATTATCACCGGGCCCGCAGCAGATGGGGGCTAATATTAGCAGAGCGCTGGAGCTTCCACGCATGACAAGCTCACAGACATGAAACTATTCATCCTAATACACACAGGGAACACGGCGCAGTTTACTGGCTAGGCCTAGCTCTTCCACTACTTTGAGAGCTGCTCCGATTGCAGTTACATAGCCAATCACTGATTTTTGAAAAGCCGGACCTGAAGATTGTGATTGATTTTTTTTGTTTGAAAAGTTACTAAATATAGCCATAAAGTTTCTAAGTTGGGCAACAGTGGGGTAACTATTGTTAACCAGCAGAGCTAAAGAGGACAGTGGCTCATTTTCAGAGTTGAGGAGGTAGATAAGATTGGTGGATAAGATCGGTGCATAAGATCGGTAAATATCGGCCAATCACCTGTCTCCCAAACTTGAGAAAATTTGGACGATCAACTTATTGATTTGTTCAGCTGATGTAATCCTAATGTATAAGGTCAAAGATACAGAAACTATCAAATACAGACAGAGTCAATTAGTATATTTTACAGCCAATAAAAAACTTTTTCCCCTAGAAATTAGTTTGGACGTGTCACAGAAACGCGAACGGCTTGACTGTCAAAATATGCTAAATAAATCACTAACGACCAATTTCCTTCAAAAGTAGGTGACCTTTTTAAAAATATTCTTACAGGGACAAACTTCATTATTGAAAAATGCAACCAGGCAGAAGAGGGGAGTTTCAGAAACCAGGTCTGCAAAAGCTGCACATCGACTTACAACCACAGGAGTACATCTCCTTGGCCTGCTCCTTAAACCTTAACAAATCCACTTATGTAATATTCAAATCTGATGAGACTTCTTTTGGTCACATAACACAAATATTATTAAGTCATTGGAAGCAAAGTGATCATGGAACCCTGAACTGCCAGGAATATCCTTTAATACCTTTCTACAGAGCTGTAATTTCCAGCACTTAGACAAATAGAAAAGGAACAGCAGTAACAGAATACACCAGTACATCATCTTTATTGAGGAAAAAAAAAAGAAAAAAAGGGTTACCAAGGAAAAAAAAATATTGTACTTTCCAAGTTAAAAATAACAGTCTCATTCAGAGATGATCCATTATCTTTGCATGTGCATGGTGTGAGGAAGCGAAAGAGCAATCTCATCAAGAATTGAGAATTTGAGAAGGAACGAGCGGGTGATAAATACACCTGGGTTAATTTGATGTTCGGTGATTAACAAAAAATATACAGAAAATGTACAATTTATAGCGGGACTAATAAATCAGACATTTTAGCTTTAAGTGACGGAAACGTAAAAATCTAATCCATCCTCTAAAATACTTCCCTACTAGCACTATTCTACTTGGAAACAGTTACTTTGAAAAATTTACAATTTTCAATATCAGTGAAATCTGAGGAAATCAAAATAGGCACAGAGATGTAAGAGAAACTAGCCGCAACTCCTACGACATATCGATAACTCCTTTGTTGCACGAGAGAGCCAAACTCAAAACTGATAACAGGAAGGATGAACAAAGTATAGTAAAGCTGCAATGTTTTATGCTTCCAACTCTAATCCACTGTGTCACGGAACAGGTTCTGATCTGGAAATCTCAAAGGTTTCTACATTCAGCGCACTGGCTCCAAGGTTATGATTCAGAATGTGTAGGATCTTGAGATGATAATGGTAGAATACATTTTCACTCTGAAAAAAAATCTAAATATAGTAGTTACAAATGGATAAAAGCCACACGATGGTAGTTGACGCTGTCTGGGCCTTGTATACTCGACCGATAGTCACAGGTAGACTGTTGTTTTACTAATTGCTACGGAAGGTAAGGAAGTTTTTATTTGTTTAAGGAATGAACTGGTCTATCTTTCTGACCAATACCAATTTCTAGTTTACTTTCGAGATTTGATCTATCCAGTTTGATTTTGAGTTAATCCAATCCGTTTTCTAAGGACTATGACAGATTAACCCTCTCAGGCTCAAATTAAGTTGTAGTTGCAGGAAAAATCTGATATTTGGAGAAAATGATCATATGGGGTA
>CAEGAG010168329.1:0-10358 GCA_903067065.1 Brachyrhaphis terrabensis | reverse complement strand
GCTATTTGTGTTACTATTTCCAATTGTAATGCCTTATTTCTGTCATATGTTTTATCGTGTGACGCTACGGAGTTGTCAGAACGCTGGTTTGCAATCTATTAATAAAGTTTGACTGACCTATCTGACTGTTTTGTTGACATTCCCTTTAGCGCAGCTCCATTTAATGGATGCATAATGTAACCTCAGCCTCTACTGTAGCGTCTATTCTATGCGCCTTATAATGCGGTGCGCCCTATATATGAAAAAGTTTTAAAATAGGCCATTCATTGAAGGTGCGCCTTATAATGTGGTGCGCCTTATAGTGCAGAAAATACGGTATTTGAAATGCTGCAGTGTTTTTTTGCCACTAGTTTACTATTGGCAATAAACTATATAAGAATATATGATGATTTTTAAGACTTCATTTCAGTTTCAAGATTGAGCCCAAATTTACTGTGTTGAATTAGTCAACCGTATAAAATACACACACTCTATTTCTGCTATTGATAATAGCACTTTAGGGGAAAGGAGGAGAGTGTTTCCTCGCAGTGATTTCACCCTTGCACACTACTCTTCACTCCTAATAGCCCCCTATACACACTCAATAAACAAAGAGTTTTCAAGAATGACCTGAAGTGACATTCCCAGAGGTGTGATTTTCACAGCGCTCTTTCTCCAGCTCGATCTCGTTCATCACGTCGCACATCTGTACTGATAGTACCTGCAAAAGATTAAGAAAGCAAGATCTAATAAGAAAAATATGCATCATTTCACTGTGACACAGAAATTACTTGTAAAAAGTTTTTATTTTAGTGATCAAGAGGAGTAGAAAGGTTCTGATCAAGTTTTTCCTTACTTTGTTTTTTTCTTTTTTATTTTTACAACATTTTAGCTTCCCGTAAGGCCTTTTTTCACTCAGAATCAAGCTCTGGCTGATAACGCAGTAAATGCACAGAAATGTTCTCTATGTCAGAAATCTAAACAAGGCCTTTTCTTGGAAAAGGAAAATAGATGCTATCATGCAGATGGATTAGGAAGTGGAGAGGGGAGCCACTGAGTAATCTGCTGCGATTGTTCATCTGTGTCAACAAAGGCTGAAAAATGCAGGCTGACAGCCACTGGCAGAGAGCCAGCCGGTGGGCCAAAGAAAACGTGTAAGACGAGCAGCAAAAGCCTGAGAAGGTCAGAGGAGATGAGCAGAGAGAGGGATAGAGGAGTCAGTATGAACCAGAACATATTCATGAACTCTCCCAGCCCAAGCTCCGAAGCAGTGAGAGCAGCAAAGGTCAGAGTAGAAGGAGCGCTGGAGCAAAAAGTAGTCGATGTATTAACAATTCACTGTACCCTGCATGGCCAGTAATTAGTCAGTATCGACACTTTAAGCCACCCTGCTGTTGCAAATCATCGCTGTCAGGAAAAAAGAATAAGGACATGGCATATAGGAACAGCTGTCATTTTCAGACCAGCTTTTTTAATCTGACAAACATCGGAGCTCTATTAAACATGGCTATTCATATACCACGTATATGTTCTTTTATTTATGTTTCTGTAATTTATGTTAACAGGACCTGTCAGCAATAAATCTTTTACTTTTTTATATCATGCTTCCTTTTTTTCCTTTTAAAAAACAGCTTAAATTTGTGGGTTCAACTGCAGACCGGAGTACAAGTACGTTTCTCCGTTTTCTCAGTTTGTGGATAATGGCTCTCACTGTGCTTCACTGGACACATGAAACCTAAGAAATTGCTTAAAAACCCAATTGTTAGCTCTATAATACTGGCAATGTCTTTGTTTCTTATCTGTTCTGGAATTTCCTTTGATCGATTCATAAAAACTTCCAGCCTGCTCCTTGATGCCAGGCAGGCTCTGTTTGAGTGATGTTCTGATTCTTTAGGTCTGACGGTAATGAGCCTGAGTGTGGCTTGTAAATTTGATTTAAGTAAAGCACTAAGATACAGTGAGACCAGTTATATTTTGACAATGAAACATTTAAATGTTTGGCACTCTGCACATTAAGACTCAACAAATAGATTTGCCTTTGAACAATCTGATTATCACAGAAAAACAAACCTACTACAATACAATTAAAGTTCATGGTTGTAACAAAACACACTTAGTTAAAGTCCAAGAGGTATGAATATTTTTACAAGCCACAACATTATATATTTCTTCTGTCTTGTCTGGGTTTAACTTATTGCTTTATTTACCTCCCCCTGACATGGATGAGGTCACACTGACACCATCCATGAGGTTTTCTCATGGGAGTCTTTTCCCTAAAACTGATTACAGCATCAAATCCGACATACCTGAAGTAATGGCAGCAGAGCAGCCGGGAGATCAGACTTTAATCTGCAAACCGGATGTACATAAATCGAGGCAGAATGAAATCTCCTGTTGGTTGAACCATTTGGTGACCTTAGTATTGATTGACCTGAAATAGACTCTGGGTCAATGTACCAACTGTGCACTTATTTAGTTGCTTCATTGGCACAACAAGCTTCTCTCTGAGAAAGACACTATTATCACAATAAATTTTCAGCACAACATAGAACTGTCCTACATTAAATTTCTGTAGACCTCAGTTTGAGAAAAATCCAACACAGCTCTCTGGAACTGTTTCAAGTGGAAAGATGTGGCCCTTGTCATCTGGTATGCAAGCAATTTTTCCCAGGGTGAAATTTCTGTTGCCATTTCTATGACGCAAGCTTTCTTTGAGGTGACCTGACAAACAAAACTCCCCTGAAAACGGTGGAAGATAAATTTTTTGTTGGTTTCACATTTCATGTTCAAGCTTTGAGTGACATTACATGCAAATATTTGTGTCAAAATAGATTTCACACCAAGTAAGGGTATCTGAAATTTAAACAGCTTGGCAACTGAGGACCCAAACACAAACAGAAGATAGGCAGGAACATGAGCACTTTAATATGTTGTAAAAATTTGCAAATGTATGGAGACTCATCGTGTTTTCATTCTTGCTGTGGTACGGTAGTGTCATAATGGTTTACATGTCTTCTATATTCTGCTTATGATCCTGAAGTTCCTAATTGAAATGTTGGTTCAAATAATTTTCTGGTAAGGGGGTCTCTGTTGCTCCTCACCTGCTAAAAATCAGAATAGGAAGAAACTGAACTTACTTATTTAATGGTGTTACATGGAGAAGTAAAATGACCAGGATTTTAAAAAATTACAAAATATTACACAGCAGAGACTAATGGGTAAATGTGCCCACTGCCACAAGTCTGAACAAAAGACCTCAGGCTTTGACAGTAAACAAAGTTCAAAATAAAAGCCGCTGCAGTGTTTCTGTATCTTGAATGAAGATTGTTCGAGCTTGAATAAGTCTGCTGTGTGATGAGTGAAGTTCACAAAAGTAAGAAAAATCCAACATTTAGTCCCCACTTTCCTCCTATTTTTCCTTTCATCAGAAACGATAAAAAACTCCTTAGTGTTTGGTGTTCTTCAAAATAACAGGCTCAAGTTTCAAGCCAAAGATTCCCAAAAATGATTAATGCTGCATAAACAGAATAAACTCGGAGACAAAGTCCCTCATCAGACAAGCAAACAGACATAATGGAGTGACGTCTGCACTGCCTTAGCCGGTAGGCTGCTGGGATCAAGTGTTTTTTATTGCTCAGAGTTGGTTTATTTTTTTCAGAGCCAGAATCATAAAGATGGTGACCTGTGCTGAAACAATCTTCCAAGTTCACTGCATGGATTCAATCCTGTCCTCAAAGAAACTGAAGAACAGAAAGGGCAGTGATTCTTTTTTTTTTTTTTTCTTTTTTTTGGATTTTGGTTTAAAATGCAGAAAGCAAAATGAAGTATGTACCACCTGAGGTTGAAAATATACTTCTAACATCTCCAGCTTAACACTTCTTCCATACCGACAGCAAAATTGAACAATAAATCAATCTCCATGTCCTAAAACTTGCAGCAGATGATAAGTGGACCTCTGCAAAGCCCCAGGGAAGCACACATACACACTGCAGCTTAGAAAGAAAAACATCTCATAAATACCTGTCAGCTCTGATAGTTTGAGCAGAGCTCATCCTGAGGGCCTGCCAGGCCGGTGCTTCTCAATTTTTAGGGGCTGTTGTTCTTTAAAATGGCAGCCATGTTTTCCCTTGTCTGATGGGGAGATAATGATCAAATAAAAGATGAGAAGAGTTGAGGGAAAAATGAAAGGAGAGGCTTGTGTCATTGTGCGGCCCATCAATCCAGCGTAATGCCTTTATATCCAGCCTCCATCTCTATGTGGAGCAACATCTACGCCATGTGCAGTCCTCGCTCATTAATTTTAGGATTCATTAGCAAATGTTCAAAAAAAAAAGTATTAGATATGAATGACTCTACTAGCCAAACACAAAGAAACGTCACTTTTAAACACATGTTTAGTGAACTAATAAATTACATCCCGAATTACTGTGGAGAAAAATAACCTGAAAAAATCAATAGAATCCTTAATTACATGGATCCAGTCCAGATAAGCCATTTTTTTACACAACCTGAAAGACAGGAAAATTATAGAATCATTTTAAAATCAGTTTATTAAGGTTTCAATAAGGGCAACAGAAAGTCAGTGGAAGATTTTCAATGTAAGAGTACGTCCCAGTGAGTCAGTCATTAATATTCCACCACATGCCTCCAAAACACAGCAGGCGTGAAGTCCGACAGCCATTTAAGCAGCATACGTATCAGCTCCAGTCAGATGTAATAGTAAAACAGCATAAGCAACAACCGTTTGTGTTTGGAAAAATGAACAACAATGTTGCTACACTTCACGCTTCACAATTAATTTTAAAATCTGAAAGAATCTGATCTGAAGAGCCAATCCTCAAACGTTTTGACAATATCCGACTGAAGGATTGTGTCTGAGCTTCTAAACATGATGATGGTCATGAACTATTTCACATCCATCTCTTCTTTTGTCTCTGATGCACAAGCTGTGTATCCTGACCAGAAACATTTACATTCTTTTACATCTTTACCTTGTTTTCTGTGAAACCAGCTGCCCAGCATTTTGCCCTTTTATCCTTTTTT
The DNA here is from genome assembly GCA_903067065.1 of Brachyrhaphis terrabensis. Taxonomy (NCBI): domain Eukaryota; kingdom Metazoa; phylum Chordata; class Actinopteri; order Cyprinodontiformes; family Poeciliidae; genus Brachyrhaphis; species Brachyrhaphis terrabensis. Next base: position 5,336 of record CAEGAG010168329.1, on the reverse strand, counting down.
CTCCTGCACAACCAGCATCTGTCAACAGATGTTTGTTTTTGGGGTTTTTTCAAGACAATCAGTGTACTGCAACATCCATCAACTTTCGCAATGCTAAGATATTTGTTCAGACTGTAAGTTACAATAAGTCAGGATATCATCTTATCCATAATGCCTAATTTAAATGTAGGCAAGGCCCGTCCATTCCTAGAAATGCTATTTACTTGGAAACAATTACTATTGGATAGAAAACTGATTGTTCATAGGGGTTCATGATAAGGACACACAGATTCAGGTTTACACAGGACCAGAAATGGCTTCATGAGCTGCCTCCTATTTCATTTTAGATTTCAAAGACATTTATATTACTGTGAAAATGTCAGAACAGCAGGCATTAGTCCTCCTTCAAACCAGATTAACGCTGCCAAAAACTCCAGAACCTCAGAGGCTATTTGAACATTGATGGATCACATCAAAGTCAGAAAACCTATTCAGTGCAAACATGAAACTATGTCACATCTAGGGTTTTTTTTCTGCTGCTTTACTGGCCATCTAATGACAACATTGCAACAAATTTCTGTACGCTACGAACCTCCTTAGATATATATTAGTATCAGTTTCAGCCTTGCAGCAAAGAAGGAAATAAACATTAGTATTTTCTTGAGCTCATTCACAGTATGAGGGAGCAGCACTGCTCCATCTGCCACAGCATTCTGTGTGCATACATCACTAAACTCAAAATCCAAAACATATCCCCAAGAGACTGTCACACCTAGGCTCCAAAACCTGAACCTGGGTGTTCTGCAACTAGTTTGAAATTTTGTTATAAACCATATCTATCACTTTTTACCTTTTTAACACTCTGTTCTTCTTCTTTACCTCCTCTTGAAACAATATGGAGCTCCTGTTTTGAGGCTCCAAAACAAAAAAGGGGTGAGATCAATCTCTTAGCAAGGTCGGTGCATTCCCATCTCCTTTGACAAGTGGAGGTGTATTTATTGGCTCGGAGATCTTGCCTTTCTTGTCTCATCTCTTTAATGAGATCCTTTTAGTTACAGACAAATCATTGGTAAAATGCAACACAAATAGCAGTTGCCTTTGAAATGTTGGTAAACCAGCAAGGATGTGACAATGTCTCAATCTCAGAATGAAGCCAACAAAGCCAGACCACCTTAAAAATTCTCTGAAATCTTTCAGGTGTGTATTGGATAGGCTGTCTCTGCTGCTCCCAGACTCCTGCGCCCATGGACACAGATATGTAGCCACCAATGCTGCCTCACCACAGAGGGTCCAGCAACAAAGCAGACAACAAACTCCAACTCTCTATCTTATGTAACGGGGAGTAAACTGCATTCTTGGTGCATCACAGAAAACCTTTCCAAAACCAATTGTTTGAAATATTACAATTTAGCAGATTTCTATAGCACATTCAGGCTTTTAGAAAACTGTTATTGCATGCATTTAAGCACAGCAGATGTTCACAAATACATCTTTTCACTTTGTGCCAAATTCATGTTTGTTCAAGTGACTAAACATGTTTGATACAACAGAGAACAAATTGCCAAACACAACGTAGTTTAGTGTTATGACAACAGGACATTTTTAGTTGTTATAAGTTGCTTAATTTTAAAGGTACTCAAATATTCAATGACAAAACAAAAGGATATGAGCCTGGTAAAACAAAAAGGTGCGCTTCATATGACTGTGAACCTGCTTGATCGTTTCTCTGCAGAAACTCAGCTGGCACATCTTAGCAGGGTCTGCTTGCTCGCCCTTGAGGGGGTTTAAAGAAACAAGTAGCTAGACAAAAAAAAAGTGAGAGGAGGTGAGATGTGTAGTGATTTTCAGCCAACAGAACATCCAGCTGTATTATAAGAATGACATGGCTGACGTAATGTTTTCTCCTTTGTTATAAGTCGGAGCAACACTTTGTTGAGTCTCACAACAGACACAAATTCAGATAGTTTCTTGCTTGCTTCTCTAATTGTCTGATACAACAATGAAACATGAGACAATAGAAAGAGAAACGAAAAATGCTTTCTTACTTCTTGGTAAAAATGTGAAAAAATGTCACATTGCTCCAAGCAATGTTTATTGCTTGGAGCTGCATTGAAAATGAACAACACAACGATATTAGGGCATGGTGACTGAAGCATCGCACTGAAAAAGTAATCCAGTTCATGTCAGCTGAAAGTAAGAGGACAGCAGAGAGGCAGCGTGAAACAGTGAAAATGAATGTTCTGCTTGGTTGGGCTTGGGAAAAGATTACAATTTAGGTCATCAGTACAAATGATATCATGGAAAGATGGGAGAATGGTAAAATGGCTTCTTGAACTGTTGGAAGCTCAGGCAACAGGAAACGGGATGCTCATACGAAAACGTAAAGAGACATGATTATTAACGTTAGTTGCTGTGTTTCGGTCAACATTGATGTTCATGCTGGCTGTCTCATTCGTCTCTAGCAGCCATCTATTTTCAAAGAGTTTGATGTTATCTCTGACCTGATTGATGACTGCTTAAATTTTGCTTTCTATGCTGATTTAAAAATGCTGCTTCACAACCTTTTTCAATAAACTGATAAAAAGCACCCTCTCTATCCCCGCTAAAGAACTTTCTTTTAATTAAGCTTTGTTGTGTTATTTGAAGTGTTCTGTTTATGGTTGCTGTGAAGGATACTCATTTGTTACGGCCTGTTCTGTTAACCAGCAGAAGGCGTGTCAAACAAATGCTTTCCTTCAAAATTTACCTCATTTCTCATTCTGTAACCACAACAGGAAATAACCCAGCTGCACTCGAACTCAAACAGTTTAGATGAAGACGGACTTTATTTATTCAGATAGTTCCTTTCGGTGTCAGTCAGGTGATTTTGTTTTTCACATCCAGAGGGAAGGACGAGTTATTATTGCCCACCGCGCTCTCTGTCCTTTTCTTCCTCCGTCTGCCATCTGCTTTGTGTTAAATCGATAACAGTGGCATTCAGCCACTGGCGTGCAGTTTCACCCACTTAAGGGACTTTCTGTGCAGGCTTGAGCACCACATTTTCTCACTGGATGTATTGATGTAACATGTCAGGCTGTGTCATTTTAAAGCCACTACAGAGGACTTTGGGAAAGACGCATAGCAAGAGCCACTAAGTTGGATCAACAAGTGATGATTCCGGTTAATGCAAGGATTCAGGGTGGCCCAAAAGTCGTCAAAGGCAAGGAGGGAGAGAGTCTTTGTTATTTTGGGCCTCAAGGGAGCCTTCTTCGTGGGCAGTAGCTAGACTTAATCCACAACCATCATTCATGTCCTAGAGTTGTGTTTGATTGCCTCTCACAAGTATTTGAAAATGGGGAGAAAAAGCATCCACTACTTTGAAATCACACAAGGGTCTGAACAGCAGTGCATGTGAACAGAGCTCAGCACAAGTATAAACACTTCTGATAAAAACACAAGATTTTATGGTGGCTTTGAGTGTGAATAGACAAGACCAAAATATATGGAGCCACTGATTTTCCCATCTTAGTAACGGAGGTTTAAATGGTTAAAAAAGGAATCTGAAAACAAATGGGATAATAAAGCAATCTGCTGCATAGTTCCACACAAAGCCAACACTCATTCAATCAATGGATGGATGGATGGATTAGGAAATACCTATACTTTTCCAGACATGTCTTCTCTTTCTCTACAGTCATCCACTTTGAATGCACTGATTGCTGCACATTATTTGACAGCGAAAACAATGATTGAAGGTGAAAGCACCTGAATTCAGATCCCATTCAGTTGCTCTGACTCACAATCCAGTCTGTTGAAAAATGTCTACTTTATACCAGCGTGGCCTTGGCTTACACCATCTATTTGAATTATAAATGTTTTCTTCATTGAACAGAGAGCATCTGTCGACGACTACCGAGAATTTAAATGTTCTGTGTCACCTTCTCAGAAAAGGATGAAAAAATGTTTCAGAAAAAGCCAGACATCTTTAGGTTGTCAACAAGTGGGAAGGAAAATGTAAAAAGTAGCCATGACGTCAACAATTCAAGGTTTTCATTGTAAATCTAAGTGATTAAGTCACTTTAATTTTAACTAGTAGGAATATTATTAAGTAATTCAATCACTTTTGGGTAAACATTACATTCATGTAGTAGTGAAATGCATAATAATCAAATCAACCAAATGCTTTAACATGATTTTCAGGCTATTTTAAATTTTAAACAACACTTACTTTTGGAAGACATCCGTACAGCAGCAGCAGAAAAAGCAGCTGGAAAGAATCCATCCTGTCGTCTGTTTCTTTTCCCAGTTTCAGCAAAGGACAGCTGGTGGGAAGTTTAATCAGTCCTGTTTGGATCAGGTGATTTCTTCTCTGTGAAAACAACTTGGACACGAGGAGAACTGAGTGAGGAAAAAGGCAGCTGCTGCTAGATCAGACCGCGCTCCTGTCTGTGCGCCTCTCCAGCAGCAGGAGAGCTACATCTACTCCACCTCCCTTTCCGGCATCCCTCCCCTCAGCCATTCACAACTCCACAGCGCCGGTCCCAGGGGGCCGTTAACAAGGCTGTCATCTCGCTGCGTGTTGTAGGAGGACTGTGTTGGTAAGAGAGGCTGGTAATTAATTCCTGTGTAATCCCTGATATTCCATTTAATCTTCTTCAAATAAACAGAGGCTGAACACAGTCTGACAGGCACGCTGAAAGATGATTTTATCAGGAGTGTTGGCATGGCCAAGTTAAAACAAAGTGTACATATACTAGTGAACCTTTCTAAATGTCTTTAGGAGTATACACTAAAACGCATAGAAAATAAATCTGATTTGTTAGTATTAACTCAGCGAGAAATCACTGAATTACCAGCAATACAACTGAAAAAGCCTAGTGTATTCAATAAAATGCTTATAGAAGTCAAATGAAACCGTAAGCGGAAGCATATGAAAAAATAAAAATGATCTTATACGGTAGTTTGAAAATGTTGGGACAAATGTCCAGTAGTTTTAACCAGACATTAGGTAAAAAATGTGACCCAGTTTGTTGGGTTGCAGAAGAGACTCGTTAAACTTCATATGCCTCCATTTTGAGCCATACAATGATTTTGACCTCTGCTCCAAGGGTAGCTGTTCAAATTTTGAACAGAGTGACATTAACGAATGAAAAAGTGGTAATTTAAGCATGAACAGGGCCTTGGGTGAGCCTTTCAGAGAAGAAATGAAACCCAATCCAACAATTTTTAATGTAATTAATAACTACACTGGACTGATACTACCTGATCCAGACAGATAGCAAAGCAATATAAGTAACTCAATTAAATATGATCTGATAATATTTATTTGGTACACTAAGAAGCCCTAGTGTGATCTAACTTCTAAGGTGGTCCTAAGT
>CAEGAG010168318.1:0-10397 GCA_903067065.1 Brachyrhaphis terrabensis | reverse complement strand
TTTCCTACATTGTTTGGTTTGGAGCTGGTTTTAATCTCATTGTAAATGTGTACAGTGGCAAACAATGTAGGTTTATATAGTATATTTTTCCTACATTGTTTGGTTTGGAGCTGGTTTTAATCTCATTGTAAATGTGTACAGTGGCAAACAAATTATAATTCTAATTGTAAAATACGCAGCTATATGCATTTTTAGATGGGATCTCAAGTGTACGTGGATATTAACTATCCACCCCTACAAATACCAAGGGTCCACACAATTATGACCTGGAAGGACAATGATTTTTCAATTCTGCAAAGAAAAATCTGAAAGCTGTGGCACACATTTGAATGCAGCTGCTTTAATTCTGATGCACTTAAATAAAATCCACTGCACCAATTTGAAAGTAATAAGGTCTAAAACTTGAGCAGAGAATTTAACTTCAGTATAAATGCAGCTGTTCTGTGAAAGCCTCAGAGGTTACAGTAGAGAACAATCAGCCTCATGGAAACCAAGGAACCCAGCAGACGGCCAGGGAGAACAACCAGTGACTGCAGGAACCAAGAACTAATGAGGTGTTTCCAGTGTGCTCAGGACCTTCAGAGGCTGATGAACAGGAGATCAGTGGACCTGTAAAAGTATCATGGATGACTAAAGTTCACTGCTGCACCGACTGAGTAAAAGAAAAAAAAAAAACTTATTACACAATCTAAAAGATAACATGGTGTCAGAACACTTAGTGAATTATATATTGTGCTCCATGGGGTCGCATGTCCACGGAGCGGTCAGGGTGTCCACTGGGACCAATGGCCACTGATAAAGCAGGCAGAATTCACCTGCAAGTTTCTGATCTGGATCAAAGAGCAAAAAAAGAAGCTGATGTGGGATGATGGATCAAGTTTATTTTAACACCATATGGCTGGCAGGCTGAGCAGGCGGACCGCATGCAATCAGAATGCAATGCTGGAAGCAGCCAAGAAGGTAAGATAGGGGTGGGGGGAGGGGGGCAGACCAGGGCAGCCCAAAATTATTTATATTCCTGGAAAATTTAGATGAAAACTTATTTTCATTCAACAATGAGGTTCACTTCTGATATTAAATGAGAATGGTATGTATCAAAAGAATATGAATCAAAGTGAAAGGAGTATAATCATATGTGTTTAATTATCTAGTGTGTTTTTTTACCCTAATTCTGTCAGAGGTATGAATTATTTTGGGCTCAACTGTTGCCTGCTCTTTTTCATGTGAATGTTGCTGTGATGTCAATGAAGCAGACACAACAAACAAATTTTGCAGTTTCAGTACACTGTAAAAACTCTAAATCTTACCAAGTAATTTTGGTCGAGTTTCTGGTGCAAATATCTTATTACACTTGGAATACGATAAACCAACTTAAAAGTAACTTTTCAACAAGATATGCACACTTGTTCCATTGACAGATTATTTAATTTATGGGGAAAATGCCTTGCTATAAGTGAAATAATCTGCCAATGGAACAAGTATTTCTTCGTTAATATTAAGGAATTATTTATTTAAAACAAGCCTCTAAATCTATCTACAAAATTACTTTCATATTAGTTTTGTCTTATCTCATGTGTACTAAGATATTTGCACTAGAAACTAGATCAAAACTAATTGGTACAATTTTTGGTTTTTGTAGTGCAGGTGTTAGCTAATTGCTACTGCTGCTAGTCTGGAGGAACTGAGAGACGGGGGGAGGAGTGATTCTCTGTGAGGTGGAAGCTCTGCTGGAGTCTGCAGCTACAAGGATAAGTTTTGTGGAAGTAGACGGAGCTTTGTTAAAAGCATGATTAGGCATGAATGGTTACCATGTGATATAAAGCTCATGGTATAAAGCTTTATATCCTATATTAATCCTTTAACAATGTTTTTACCAGCATTTTACTGAGAAGCAGCTCCTTTAATGAGCTCAGCAAATGCACAATATTATATAAAGCTCAAAACATCCATCCTCCATAATATCGCTCCTTTAAATTATCTCCAGTTCTCAGAATCTGACCAAGTGATTAAGGGTCAAGGGTATCTGCAAACTGGACTAAACTATATCACTATTTGTGATTTTTCTACTTCGACTACATGCCCCCAAAATAAGTGAGATGAGAATGAATCCAACAGTCTTTTATAACCTAGAGTGCCCTCTGTGAGGACGGACCTCAGCCATGGCAGTAAGTGCCAAGTATTAGACTACTTACACAGCATACCACAAAGGCAGCAGTGATGTTCCTAAGGTAGGTACAATATCTGACTAACTGCCATCCATTCAGGTACTATTGCTATTGAGTTTCAAGGTGTGCAGTGGGATAATGTAATGTTATACACTAGGTCAGACTTGTTCGGCCACAGGTGCTTTGTTTAAGAGATTTCAAAAGGGAGGGGTGAGCGGAGGCTGCCTGATTAAAGGCAAGTCAATGAGATGTTATCATGATGTTGGAAAATATTCATCAATAGATAGTATGTATTACCCTGTCAGATGTGTAGCACAACACAGCTGGGGAAAAGGCAGAATGTGTTTCTGAAGCATTTTTCTGATTCTGGTTTTAAAATTAAAATGGGATTATGTAATGTCTGTTTGACAATCAAAAGTCCTATTTACTGTCCCAATTCTATGCTGAAGAGCTGTAAAGCAAAGGCAATAATAATAATACAAACATCACTGTGCCAGTGTGATTCTCATCAGCAGTGTAGAAAGTATATGTTTGTCTTCCTGCTGATTCTGACAATTTTGCAATTATGATTGGAACCCTGCTGTGCAGACATCTCTGGGTGCGGACTGCTTTTCATTTAAGTTTCTTAGTTTGAAAAGATAAGAAATCTTTCTATATGAAGTTCAGAAACAGCGTCACAACTGTTCAACATTAAAGAAATTTCACAAATATGTATATATTTGAACACTGTTTGAATTATATTTGAATCCTTAAAACTACTATGATTGATTCAAATGAAGTCATAACTTATGTATGATCATTTCACCTCACCAAAGATACCTTGTTTACATTTACACTCTGAAAGGTGTTGGAAAGTCAATGATCCAATTTTTCCCTGATCAGTAAACACACCAAAGCTAAATGCAGGTAAAAAAAAACAAACAAAAAAAAAACTCAACGTTATCTATTTTTAGTGTCAACGAAGTGTTAAAAAGTAAGTCGGAGAAAATCATTTACTACAGGATGCCAGGTTGTTGGCCCTGGTCACACTTTAGCAGATAACAAAAAGATTCAAAGTAAAACAGCTAAATGGTTCTTTTTGATCATTTTGATTTAGGTATGAAATTAAGCTAATATCAGCTACATTTATGTCAGGCACTTAAGCAGCCACCTCTGGGGTTCTGTCGATCAGTTGTAAGTGTGTGTTGTAAGTATAAATGAACGACTCGGCTTATTGCAAATCAAAAGCTACAAGATTAACTCCAGTGTTATAATTGCTCTCACACACACCCAGTGTGACATCTCCTCTTCTCCTAATGTAATATATTTAATGGCTGCTTATGAAGCCAGCAGACTTGAAATAATATTTTGAATAGTAATTATTATTCCTCTTAAAGACCATGTTCATCAGCATGTCAAAACTTCACAAAAAACTAGAGATCGGAATGAAGTCTTCCTCTGAAATCCCATACAATCAACAGACTGAGAGAAAAATGGGGTTTTGAAAACAGAATCTTATGACGTGTGATGTTAAAATTAGAGGTGGACCAATCAATCTGCCAGAGATCATCAGTGATTATGTCCAATACTGAAAACTGACTGGAACATTCACTATTTTCATTGTATTTAATCAACAGCCTGTACTGTGATGCAAATTTGCTAAGCTTATTAAAAACCAGATAAAGTTAGCGGAATATAATTTGATGCTTAGAGGCAAATGATCTAAAAATTATTTCATTATGTTATTTTTTGATTTAAAACTAGAACCTCTACTGAAGAAACTACAGCTCTGTTTTTTTCTGTTATATCCAATAGTCCCTAAAAAAAACTGAAATAGAGGAACATTTTAATCAGCAGGTCAGACCTATTAAAAAAAACACAAAAAAAAAACAGGACAATTATGCCAACTGGGAATCGACTGATCAATGAATCTCTAATTAAATTGTTATTTTAAGACATTGTCACGTGCATATTTCCACTATGAGTATCTCAATGTTCTGTTATTTTGCTTTAAATCTACTAATTTAAAATAACAGAAAACATGTCATTTAAGCTGTGTTTTTCATTTACCCTCCATTTATTTACACTCTATGTTTTATACTGTAACAGGTAGAAAGCAGCTTCAGAATACGGCTTTTATTCCCCCAAATCCAGGAGCAGGATCATGGTGTTAGCATGGGCCCCTGCAAACAGCTGCAGTTAAGCTGTCCAGTGTTCTTATTTAAATGATGCACCCTCATCAGGGCCACCCGGTTGTTTCCGTCCCTCTTGTCCTATGATGTAAAATCTTCACTTTGACTGGACCAGGAGAAAATGTCAAGGGAGGGAAAGTAAAACCCAGGAAAATCATAAAGGAAGCTTGTTGATAAAAAATGAGCATCGTTACGTCTGCTTCCATCGGTAATTAGCCATGTTTCACCAACCAGATCACTCAGAGAAGATAAACAGTGGATCTCCGAAAAGAATGTCACTTGGCTCTGATGATTCATCAATAATTGACTGCAGTAAAACTGAGCATATAAACATGTAATAAACATGTAGTACCTTCATGGTGTCAAATCTATGTTAAATGCAGTTTTTATTTGGTTTACTTTTTAAATCTAACATTAACTCACTTTGATAATGATTTCCAATTACAATTGAAAAGATGAGGCCTTTAAGGTTGTAGGAAAACATTGCAACGTGATTATTGAATACTGAAGTTTTGAGATCAGTCATATTTAACCCAAATTTTCTTTATTTTTCTCTATGTCCAATCATCAGGATTTCCTCAGGACACTCTGTGTCTTCCTTTGGAATTTCAGCCTCCAGCATCTACATCATATTGGTCATCAAGGACTGGAAAAGTCCATCTGAATGACCCAATAGTTCATTTACATGAAGTGAAACAATCCACAGCACTTGGAGTAGGGTTAGGGTTATAGTTTTACATCTTAAATCCAGTTCTAACACAACAGAGAAAAAAACTACATAATTTTTTTTTTTTTCCCTCTTTCTGGCACAAATTACAAATTGATCAAAAACAAATAAATCTGGGGAAGTAAGACTTGCAGGCTAAACAACTAACTTTCCACATTTAAACATGCACAACGATTGATAAGCCAAAGCAAAAATAGAGACCAATGAATAGTTAATGTTAGCTTTTCCTTTTGATTTTCTTTTCTGGTTTTGAATGCCGTGTTCACAGTAATAACAATAAAAGTGATGATAAGACAGTATTCACAACTTCTTTTCAGTCTTCTTCAGGTAACTGTATGGCTGTGACTGAAGGTGACTGCACTCACAGCCCCACAAGCACAATCTTGTAAAACATATTCAGCTTCTTCAGGACAGCAGCTACATAAAGAAGTGGGATTTGTGTCGCTAATCTGCTCACAACTGCACTTAATCATACTTTTAAATTTATTAACATTTACTGATGCTCTGATGGAGCAAACAGTGGAGTAAATAGTCAAAATAATTTTAACAATTATATGTATCGTTTTATAATGAAATCTAGTTATTTTGATTATGGATCAATTTGCCAATTATTTGTTTTAATTAACTGGCTGTTTAACTTCCATTTAATTCACAACAGGTCACAAGCAGCCTGAGGTCAAACTTGTCCAAGACTTCATAATCAAAGTTTGACTTGGTACTTTCTTTATTTAGGACCTGACCTGATACTTGGGAGGTAAACGCTTATTGTGACTGGCCCCCACCTCTGGTTGGAACCCTGCAGTCATTTGCCTGAAATGTTCTTGCTGAGTTTGGAACAAACCCGATTTCTATACAAGCTAATTCCAAAGACTTATGGAAACGGTTAATATCAAATTTGACAGCAATCATAATGAAAAATGATAAGTGATTTGCTGTTTATGCCAATATTTTTTGTTTTTTTGTACACATAAGAAAACCTAGCAAAAATGCCGGTTTTAAATTTTAAACAACTCCAAACTAAAGGCCGTTTTACAAAAAGGCTTCGGAAGGTGAAACTGTAATTCCCAAATGTTTGGCTGTATGAATTTGCTATTTCCAGTCCTAAAATATCACGTCTGCACCTTCAATGGTTGAGCATCAAAAGGTCCAGTCCCTGGAATCTTACCACCCTGGATGGAGTACCTGAAGGATGATGCAGGTCTTTTATCAGATATTATTTTCCTGTTTCTGAAGGACACAGCAGTTCATTTAGCTCAGACGCTTCCTATGCCCTCTAACTGTGCAGTGTCCTCAAATTGTTTAAGGACATGATTTTTATTCCCCTATTAGCTCTTGAGAATCAGGTTTCAGGAGACTAACTGTAATGCTTGTCATTGTTAGTTAATTTAAAGGCAGCAGCTACATAACTGAGATTGGTGTTTTTTTACTGGCAGGGTTGTTGTAGTCCTAACATGTCTAGAGATATGCTCCAAACTGGAACCACCAGGCTGCTGAACAGCTCAAATGCTGCACTGCTGTATAGATCAGACACTTAACAATTCTGCACTTCTTTTATTTACTTTATCTGTTATTTGGGGCAGTGTTATTTAAAATCGACCTTTTTGAGCTTCACATCATATTATAATGTTATTCCCTCATTAAAAACATACCCACAGTGTTCCCTTGATTCTTTGGTGCATCTTTGAGAAATCCTTTAGTCTCCCGTGAAAAACATTCAGCTGTGCAAAAGAACTGGGTGGACATAGCCCCACCTTCCAGACGCAGATGATTTTCTAATTGACTGACATACACCTGCAATGTTCAAAACATTTCTCACAATGAGAGTAGCTGTCATTTTGAATAGCACTGTACAGAGAGTACATACTTTTCACAACAGAGGTTTTCTTGCATGAAACAAAGCAAATATTTTTAGATTTTTTTTAGCAAGAACTGACGTTTCAACTGGGGCGACTCCCCCATTCAGTTCCTTCAGACTAGTCAGCGGCTATTAGCAAGCACCTGGTGGAACTGCGCAGTTACTGAGTTCATTATAGGAGCTACTTCTGAGTGCAGCGCTGTTAAAAACGTTGTTAAAAGATTAATAGAGGAGCCATGTTGTGATGACTTAATTAAGGTGGAGCTTCAGAAAGATCGGGAGTTTTTAAAGAGACAGAAGCCCAATTTCAATGCATTAATATGCAACGTCAAATTTCTTTAAAGTCATATTTGATATTTACAGAACTTTTATAACAACTGAATGTAATATAGATACTGGATTGTGCTATAAAATAGTACTATTGGCCTGGAAAATACATAAGACTGACCCTTTAACATCAATCTGTTCTAATTAAGACATGCTTTCTCACCTTCATATGTGGATTATAACTTTTCACAATAAGTCACTTACATTTCCTGGAGTAACGTTTTGTAAAAAAAAAAAAACAACAACTTACTTGTAGGTTTAGTTTTACTGTACTCCACTTTTTACTTTTACTTGAATAATATTACTGTGAAAATATCACTACTCCTACTTGATCAAAATTTCTGGATACCCTATACTGTGAGTAACTTCACTAAATGAAGAACAAGCCTGTTTTAATCAAACTTGCATGAGACAGAGACACACCTACAGTTTCAGTCAAAGTGAGACATCTCGTTTTGTACACAAGCCTTGTTCAAATGTTATTTTCTATCTACTGAGCCTTTTGTGCAACTTGGAGATCAGTATATATTGTTATTGGATTCATTACACATGGGGGTGTGCGTGTGTGTGTTTTTCATATGTTTACATAGAAAAAAATTATTTAGTAAAGTGTTTCTCTTGCCTAAACCTATGTTTCCACTGTAGCATTTATAGTGGCAAATTTTGCACATAACTTTATATTTTTCTCTGATGACATAATTTTTAAATATTAAACTGTTAGATTTTTTATTAAATATGTTTTAACTTGAAGAATTTCTTAGATGGCTACTTTTTAACGTTGCTTGTACTTGATTACAATTTTTGGCTACTCTACCCAACGCTGGTCATTTTGTTCTAAGCCAATTAGGATGCTGATGGGTTCAATTCAATAAATTCAATTGCCACTAAAAAGTGAATATTTTTTAGGAATTCAATACAAAGTAATGTAGCTTATATAATATAGATTTGTTACACACTTAGTGATATATTCTAAGCATGTTTTTCTGGTCATTTTAATCAAGTTTAAACAATCTAAAAATTCAGTTTCCAGAAAAACTATGAGCAGACCAGTAAAAGGGACTTTAACAAAGGCTAAGAAGTGAAAATGAATAGATTTAAATCTAAATAAACTACTCTTCTGATAAGTGCAGTTGTTTAAAGGAAAAAGACTTATTATTAATAAACCTTTAAACTTTTTCTTCAGGTAACTTTTGAGAAAATTATTTGTCCCCTTATATATTTCACCTGAATGTTCCAGATTTGTACATATTTGAATGTTAGATGAGAGCTTGAGTAAGAACAGTTTCAGTTTCTGATCTAATTGAGTAGAGAAGCTTATCTAAACCAACCTGGCACTGTGTAAAATAGTACTTTCTTCCTAAGCCTAATACCTGCTTGTGCCACCCTTGGTGCTACAGCTGCTATCAAGGATTTGCAATCCTTGCTAGACTTTCACACTGCTGTGGAAGAATTTTAACTCACTCTTCTTTGCAGAATGATTTTAGATCACCCACCCTGAAAGGTTTCTGAGCATTAAGATTAATTCACATCTTCAGATTCAAGTCTAGATCATAACAAGGTCACTCCAAAGTTTGATGGTCAGAAATTCTCCTCTGAAGCACCAAAGAAACCCCAGACGATCCACCATGTTGAGCTACCGGGATGATGTCCTTTTTTAAAATGCAGCGTTAGATCTCAGAGGATTTACAATTTTCAAACATTACGCTGTTGTGTCACCAGTTCTCAGAATATTCACCCAAAACTCTAAAGGATCATCAAGATGTGTTTCAGTAAACGTTACATGGGCCTTTGCATTCTGCATTCTTTTTAGTCAGCATTAGTAGCTTTAGTTGGAGTTCTGGGTTCTTTAGTGATCTCCTGGATCAGTCGTCACTCTAGGAGTGATCTTGGTGAGCTGACCACTCCTGGGAAGTCCTACCACTGTACCAGGTTCCAGCCTGCATTTTTCATTTCTGCATAGTGGCTCCTTCTGTGGTTTGGTGGAGCCCCAAAGCCTTAGAACTGGTCCTGGAAATATGTTCTGGAAATGTACATTTTTAAATTAATCAACTCAGTCGCACAGTCTCTTAGATTGGATTATACTTTATATATATATATATATATATATATATAACTACATGGTGTGTATGTTGAAATGTTGCTCTTACTGTACAGTATTTTTATTCTTTATTCTGTTTTTATGCATTTTATATTCTATCTTTGTTCCAAAGTATTTGCTTTGATTGCCTGTCACTTTGCTGTTGTTGTGGTAATTCTATTCTATTCTATTCTGAACCTTTAAATAGGCACAATCTGTTGTTTTATTTTAGTGTTTGTTGTTTTTCATGCAGTCATTAAGGTTCTATTTATGTGATTTCTTGATTCTGCCGATCTGGGTTAAAATAATTTCTCAAGGAAATAAGACTAATTAATTAACAATGAAGGCAATGACTTTCACATGGGGCAAGGTTGATTTAGATAGCTCTCTTTACCCTTAATAAACAAAAGCATGATTTGACATTTTTGTTAATATGATTTGACTTTTTATGCAATTTGAATATTGCATAAAATTTTGATATTTCTTCCTAGTCATCTCAGAAAGTGAAACGTATGTCATCACACATAGAGCCTTTGTTTCTTTACACACACACACACACACCCCCACACACACATATTATTATTGTTATTATGGTTATATTTGTATTATTATTTAATACCTTAGATGAAGTACCCTGTCATCGAATAAGCAATTTCCCCTTGGGATCAATAAAGTACATTCTATTATATGTATGTGTGTGTGAATATGAACTTGTTTTCTTTGCATTATTTGAGGTCTGAAAGTGCTGCATGTTTTTTGTTATTTTAACCATTTCTCATTTTCTGCAAATAAATACTAATCTTCTGCTTGGAATTTCAGAGACATGTTGTCAGTAGTTCATAGAATAAAAGGAACAATGTTCATTTTACTCAAACATATACCGTAATTTCCGGACTATAAGCCGCAACTTTTGTCACACGCTTTCAACCCTGCGGCTTATACAATGATGCGGCTTATTTATGTTTGTTTGTTTTTTTTTTCTAACGGCCGCCAGGGGCCTCGAGCAGAAAAGGTAAGAGTGAGACAGGGGGAATATATGTGTCGAGGAAGACGCAAGTTTAATGTAACTTAACAC
>CAEGAG010168291.1:0-20823 GCA_903067065.1 Brachyrhaphis terrabensis | reverse complement strand
AAAAGCTCGCTAGGCTCTCAAGCTCTGCCAGGCAGAGACTACACACGAGTTTTATACCAAGGATAAAGAATTCAAAACATCAGGGTGAGACAGTCTGGTTCCCATGCAGCTGTAGAAAACAACTTCCAACCTTCTACATGTAACCAAAATAGTTCTTTTGGTGAGAGTTCACAAGCATTTCATATAACATGACTAGCAGATGTGACCTTATTGTAATTTTTCCATCACAGAACCTAAATTACTGATTTTGACTTGTTTTATGTATAGGTTTGAAATTGGAGATCATTTAAATATTAATTACAATAAAACCACTATGATGTTGGCTATAAAACCATTTTTCTCGAAAAAACTTAGATTAATTTTGAACTTAACTACACATTGAAAACTGTTAAATTTTTGTTTTCATATTTTAAAAGAAGGTTAAAAACGGTATTAAATGAATAAGCACAACAGCTAAAAACACAAAATAAAACATTAAAACTTGTCGAGCTGTTTTTGTTTCAGTGGCGGGAAAAACGCAGAACAGTTGATGACGCAGCGCGTGACGTAACTCTACGTTGTTGCCATAACAATGGCGTTTCTGGCCAAAGTAATGGGCGCTGAGCCCATAGCCGAGTGTTACAAAGCTATTTGTGAAAATGAAGGTATTACTATAAACCCGTTTGTTTTAGAAAACTTAGAGGGAACAACGACGAGAAGGTGAGAGTTTGAGTCTGGGTGGAAAAGTGTCTGAAATGTAAAGTTTTAACGAGACGGGACATTAGCTTCTGGAGCTAATGCTGCATATTTGGTTACAGAAAAACTGATTTACTTTCTTTACTTCTAATTTTATTGCATCCTTCCTTTATTTTTGTTTTTTATTTGCTTAGATATATTTCTGATTATTTAATTAAAGTTATATTCACAGTATATCAGTAAATAAAATGTTGCACAAAATATTTATGTAATGTAACAACAAAATACGTAAAAGCATTGACTTTCAAATAAAAGTGCAAAACTATCAGTATTATGAGTAACGACCCTTTGAACTGTTAAAGCTGCTGTATGTAACTATTACAAATTTTTTTTGTACATATTTATTGAAACTATTATTTTGTCGTGACAGCATAATATGAGACAGATAATCTGAAAAAATCGAAAACCAATCAGAACCAGGAGGCGGGTCTTAGTGCTGTCAATCACTCTCCATGTGGCTACGCATGCCCCCTCTCCCTTACACTTGCTCTCTTCTACGCTGCAGCTAGCATAGCATTTTGTGAATACTCAGCCTAGTTAGCATAGCCTCCGATAATGGTGGATAAAGCGTTTTCCTGTGATCTGTCATTGTGCTCTTTATTGTGAGTGGGGCCATTTGAAAGCTCAATATTAATATTAATAATTAGTGAAGGTAACTCATTAACTGTGAAGCTTTTATTGTGAAAAACTACTCCAGGTATTTCCTGTGTTGCAGGTATTTCACCTTGAATCTAGCAGGAAACAGGAAGCAGAAAGGCTTCCAGAGACTTACTGACAATGACGTCTTCGCTCTGTCAAAATGTCTCCTGAACTATCCGACCCTTACAGGTGAGCGGCCAGGTCCGGATCAGCGGAACCAGAACCCGCCGTGTTTTTCACCGGTTTTCGTCTGAACAGGTCTGGATATGGGGTACAACAACATCGGTGATGAAGGAGCAGCTTACCTGGCCAAGCTTCTAGGGGTGAGGAAGAGGAGAGGCCTGCTGAGGCGTTGGAGTGATGTCTGTTACTGTTGTCATGCGTGCTGTCGTTGTCATGCGTGTTGCTCCGCAGGCGCAGGACACGACGCTGCGCTCTCTGGACCTCACCTTCAACAACATTCAGGCGAATGGAGCCGAGGTTCTCGCCAGCAGCCTGCAGGTTGGTTAGATAAACGCCTGCTGCTGATCTTCTCCTCCAGGCCGAGAACTGGTGACACCGCAATCCAAACAGGAAGTGATCCTCACTCATAAAAGGATAGCAAACAGGAAGTGATCTTCTCCTGTAGGAATAGCGAACAGGATGTGATCGTTTTCTGTGGGAATAGCAAACAGGAAGTGATTGTCTCTCTCCGTCCCTGCAGGGTAACAGCACCTTGTTCTCTCTCAGGCTGTCGGGGAATAAGATCGGTAGACATGGAGGCCTGAACTTGGCCGGCATGCTGCGGGTGAACATGACGCTGCAGGAGCTGGAGCTGGGCGAGTGTGACCTGGTAATCTCCCGTGGATCAGAATCTCCTGGTACCGTTAGCGGTTCTTCCTCTGACCCTGCCTCTGTCCCTCCAGGAAATGCAGAGCATGATTGGCCTCAGCACCGCTCTGAAGAACAACTCCACCCTCCAGTCTGTGGACATGAGCCGGGCGCTGCTCTTCAGCCTCCTGGTAGGAACTTCCCCAGCAGCAGACAGCAGGTTCTGTTTCCAGTTCTGATCTGAACTCTGTGTGGTTCTGTCTCAGGAAGAGTGGGCTGTTCACTTCTCGAAGATGTTTCCGGTGAACAGCAGCCTGGTGGAGCTCCATCTGGGGAAGATGGGCCTGTCGGACACGGGCATGGAGAGGCTGTCTGAAGGTCTGAAGCTGAACCACAAACTGCGGTTCCTGGACCTACGCTGGTACAAACCCGGTCCGCATGTTTTCACACATAGACAGGTCTTCATCATCAGTTCTCCAGACTTCCTGAAATTTCTGACTGTTTTTCCACCAATTCTCAGTTAATTTACCTGACAGAACTGGTTTGGTAAGACGGGTCCGTCTGACTTTGACTCATTTGGGCTTAAAAAGAAGAAGAGGGGAAGCCAATGTTTGAAGAAAATCAGCAAAAGATATTCAGAAGTCTGGAAACTAATGATCAAGATTACTAACAGAAAACCATCTAAGCCCGGTGGTGGAGATGTTAGGTCAGTCCACCAGCGACCTGCAATGTTTCTGTTTTAAAAATGTTAAAATTTACAAGATCCACCAGGCATTGCAGTTGGTGGGCATCCCCTTGGCTCCTGTTCAGTGCATCAGCTTTTAACCTGGCTTAATCCATCTTTACTGTTTCTGGTGCATAAAAAACTCAATTTAAAATAACGCTTAGCCTGGTGGGGGGAAGTAAAGCCTGGAGGCCCGCCAGGCTTATGATACAAACCCTGACTGAACACCAGGCTTCCTGGATGCAAAATGAAACCTTTCATCTGCAGCAACCGTGTGAGTCGGGATGGAGCCCTGCATCTCTCCAGAGTCTTGAAAGCAAACTCCCCTCTGGAGGTCATTGATCTGTCGTCCAATCGGATCGAAGACCCCGGCGCCGAGTACCTGAGCGAAGCCATCTGCTGTAATGGCTCCGTCCTCAGAGAGTGAGTCAGTTTAGTTTTGGTTTCTTCTGTGGTCTCTGAGGAGCTGGCAGGCTGACTGGAGGCTCTGACTTTGTGTTTTCCAGGCTTTCTGTCTGCAGAAACAACATCAGTAGCCGCGGCCTGCTGTCTTTGGCCGGAGCTCTGAATAACAGCCCGACTCTGACCCACCTCTACATCTGGGGAAACCACCTGGAGGAGCCGGTCTGCCAGGTAAAACCTCCGTTATTCAGCAACCATCCTCATTTTTCCCCATCGGGAATCTGAGACAGAAGGACTCATTTTCAAATGGATAAATAATAAAATAATGAAATCAGCTAAAATGGAACAAAATAACAAAAAAAACAAGGATAAGTGTTAAATATTAATAACACTTTAAATCAATAAGACTGTTAATAAAGACCTAATATTAACGTTAAGGCTTTGTGTTGCCTATTCTAAGGAGTTTGCCAACAAAAGGCAGTTCTTATATAGACGAGGTGAACAGAACTGGACCGAGAACTCAACCCTGGGGAACATTTCTTGTTTTCTGCTGTAACCCATCATCAGATGAAGTTTTTAAAACAACTGGAAACTATTTTTATTAGAGCCTGAAGGTTTTTCAAGTGTAAAAAAGGTTTTATTTGGGTTGTTTGTCATATAAACTTAAGGTGGAAGCAGCAATAATCCAGATCTGGCTGGAATAGTAATTAAACATTACTGTGTATGTTAGCTGTTAATTTATGGGGTATTGAAGTGTTTCTGTAACTCCAGCTGCTCCGTCCCTCAGGCCTTCAGGGAGCTGCTGGACACCGGCCGTCTGACGTCTGAGCAGACCGACGTCAGGCCCTACGAGGTGGACGGCCATGTTTTCCTCGCCGAACTCTCCCACCGTGTGAGGAAACACCTTTTCTTTATAGACGTTAACGAGCAGATCGCAGGTTCAGACTCCCCACAACCCCAGTGACGCCGTTCATGATCAAACAGTTGGAAATGGGAGCATATTCACATCCAAAAATGTCTAAATATGAGAGAATGAAATAAAAGTCAAGAGTTAATAAAGTTAAATAATTGTGAATTTATTTTCTTGTGCAACATGTGAGAATAATTGTTGATTTTAAGCCTCCAACAGTCAGAAGCTGAAATGTTTGGACCTCAGGAATCAGGTATGAGAGAAATTTCCTTGTTTGTTTCTGATCTGTTGAAATCCAAGTGACCCTTGACCTCCTCCCTACTCCTCAGCCTGACTATCCTCCTGACTGCTGGTCTTCCAGTCCGAACCGTCCGGATCCCAGTCCAGCCGGATGTTCCGGTTCTTCACACTGAACCGCAGCTGCTGCTCCTCCTGCGGCCCGGCGCTCCAGCGCTGCACGGCCAACCGGGTCAGCGCCGGCATCCGAGGCAGAGCCCCGAGCAGCGCGGGCAGCCAGGCCGAGCAGGGAGCCGAGGTCAAAGGTCGGAGGCTGAGGTCGACCTCCTCCAGCGAGCCCAGGCCGCCCACCGCGAACAGCGCCGCCCAGCCGGCGTCCCCGACCGAGCCGTTGTAGGACAAGTCCAGGAGCCGGAGGGAGGACACGCAGCCGCGTCTGCACACGTCAGCTGCTCCGGGAACAATAAAGGTTAATCATTCAGTACACTTGGTAGCAGAGCCGCCATCTTGGTAAGCACCATGATTATCATGACAGTTGCTATGACAACAATAATTAAACCATAAGCTTCGGAGTAGCTCTAAGTTATAATTGAAATACAATCCAACTATTACTCCATCCACCTAATGCTGACAATATCAGTGATATTTACTGTAGTACTTCCTGTCGAACTAACAAACGTAGCTTCGCTAATGTAGCTTTTGTCTGCTAGCTAAGACAGACATGTAGCCTGAGTGTTACAGCATGAACTTTGATATTTACACGAATAGTTCGTACGTCCTTTACAAAACTGCTGAAATGTTGATCGTATGTGTTTGTTCAGGCCGTGAAGCTCCTCCATGGTGGACGGCGCACTCTGTGTTCATTACACAGTGAATTATAATTAATATCCCATTGGGATTGAATAGTAAGAGATCGGAGGCAGTTTCTACTACTGTATGTGTCTTATTCTAGTAGGTCCTGACAGCAGCGCCACTGAACCGCCATCTTGGTAGCCAAGCGCAGCGAGGAGCATAGATGAAACATGGCGTCCAGACCAACAAAAAGAAAGAACAGCAAACTGTTATCAAGCAACAGCTGTAACGTACTTATATTCTTTATAAATTAGATAGGAAAAAGGCAAGAGCCAGTTCTGAGCTGTGGTTTGCGTACTGTTGTCATAGCAACTGTTATGAATGCCTACCAAGATTGTTGTCAACTACAAACTTCCTGGAAGTGTGACATCACTGAGAATTATGTATAGTATTAAAAATAACCCAAAATATGAATAATGTGTCAAAGCAAAAGCAGTTTTCAGCTGAATGATGTTAAGTTTGGGTTTAATTTAAAACTAAATCACCGTGTTGGTTACCTAGGTGACGCAGGTCGTCGGTGGTGAGGCTGCAGCTGCTGAGGCGAAGCTCCAGGACCACGGACGGCTGCAGAGCGTCCATCAGCAGCGGCAGGCGACCGCCCACCACCTTGCACCAGGAAACATCCAGGCTGCGCAGGTACGGCGCCACCAGAGCTGGGAGAATAAAACATTCAGGCTGTCAGCTTGTTTTCAAATATGACGAGTAAAAAAAATTATTCATTTTGAGGCTTTTTTGAGTTCTTCAGTTTGTGGAGGAACTTTGTAATTCATGGTTTTCTGCTTCACTGGGGCCAAACAGAGGCCCACTTTTCTAAGCTAATGAAAAATGGGAAAGTCAGGCAATAATAGAAATTCATTGTGATGCAGGGGAGTCACCAAACAAATCCCATAGTTTGACCAGGCCAGAAAAAAACGATGACTGTTTCTGCCTCTGTATGAACTTAACATGCAGCATTTCCAGAAGGAAGCAAACGTTCATATCATAAAGATATGGATGAGTTTATCTAGATCTTGCTGGGTCGTTTAATCCTGGAAATGCTCTTCAGGTGATAGAAGGCCGGCTTGGGAACCGCCTTTATGTGACTCTGAAGGTTCAGGTCAGAGGTCATCACTGCAGCAAGATTTCAGGCCTGAAAACTCCTTTCTAGTTTACAAAAAAGCAATAAAATAAACTGATTCCAGTGGTGGCTATAGTTATGCTAATCTGCTAGTAGTGTAGCTAACCTTTAACTTAGCACTTTTGCTAATTTTGAAAACCTTTAGCACACCTAGCTTCCCCTAATTATTTTTATTTTAGAAGGCACTAATTTTCTTGGCTCTTCAGGTGAATAAAGTTCAACATCTTTGTGCATTAGCATTAGTTTCCACTAAATGCTATCCCGCTGTAGTGCATTAGGGTTAGCGTAGCTAACATTTGGCTAGCGGTGCCGACCCCTAGCTGACCCCTGGGCTCATCTCCTCCAGCTGCAGACGCAGTGAGCCTGTCGGTGTTTACCCAGGGCGGTGAACGACTCCTCCGTCAGCCTGCAGCTGCTCATCGGCAGCCTCCTCATCTGAGTCAGTGGCAGCACCGACACCAGCTGCTGGACCGCGCCTCCCGCCTCCTTATTGGACGAAACGTCGAGCGCCGTCAGCGCCGTCAGAGAGGGCAGCACCTGGACTGGAGAGAGGCAGGAGGTGAGGCCTGCAGCGGCTGCTGGCCGTGGGGTCACAGAGACTCACTCAGAGCCTCCAGGTCGGCGCGTTTGAGGCGGCACAGGTGGAGGTCCAGGCTCTCCAGGTGAGTCATGTGAGGCAGGTGAGAGGCGAGTCGGCTCAGGCCTCCAGACATACTTCTGTTACAGGACAGGTCCAGCTGGCGCACCGAGGGCAGGCAGCGCAGGGAAGCACCTGCAGCCAGGTAACATTGTAACATTTACTCAGAATTACTTTAGCAACTGGAAAAAAATACTTTTAGGACTATTTTTATTTTTACTTTGAGTACTTTTATTATGAAGTAGAAGTACTGCTACTCTTGAGTAAATTTCTGGATGCTTCAACCCATTGTGAGTAACTTTACTGAATAAAGAAGAAATTGTATTAATTATAAATTCATCAAACACAGAAACACACCTACAGGTTTTGATCAAATTTACTAATTTTTAAACTGAAAGAAACTGATTTGGTTGTTTTGACGGCTTCTGCCTTTTTGCTGTCTTATTATTTATATGAATTATTTTCATTTTGGTCTTTAAAGTACAAAAGTTTCCACATAACTTTATATTTTGGTTTGTCTGATGATGCAATTTTTAAGTATTGTATGATTTATGTTTCAATCAAATTCAAAAATAATTTATTGATTGTATCTAATTAATTCTTCAGCGTTATTGTAGATGTTGATGGCTGTGGAGAGGAAAGATCTCCTGTAGCAGTCAGCATTACAGCAAGTTTGAAGAAGCCTCTGACTAAAGACACTGAGTTACTCAGTACTTGAATAGTAATTTTAGTTAATACATTTTTATTCTTACTAAAGTAATTTCTTGGTTGGTTACTTTTTACTTTACGTAAATAAAAGTAAGTACTTCTACTTGTGCAGCGTCTTTGCTACTCTACCCAGCTCTGCCTGCAGGATGCATCAGGATTTGTTTTCTACTGAAAATAAATTCTAATAAGAAAGTAATCAAATGTTTAAACCGATCAGAAATCTGAGGTTTTGCTCCCACCGAGAGCCTCGAGGTCGTCAGGTTTCAACCCGCAGGCCTGCAGCCGCAGCACGATCAGGGAGACGGCGTGGGACAGGGAGGCGGCCAGCTGCCCGAAGCCGCCAGCGTCCACTTCCTGTGTGAGCCGAGGGTTACAGGAAACGTCCAACACACAGAGTTTAGGCAGGACGGCCACCAGGCCTCCTGAAGGGGAACGCAGACCGACATGAGCCACCAAACAGAAAGAAATCAGCTGGAGCAATGAAGACATGATTACCCAGAGCAGCAGCGTCCGCCGCAGTGAGCTGACAGGCCACCAGGTGGAGCTCCTTCACTGATGGCTGAAGTTTACCCAGCAGGCTTTGCAAAGCGCCGCCAACGCTGCTGTTCCAGGACAGATCGATGATCTCCAACACAGGAACAGAAGGAAGGGCTTCACCTACAGACGCACAGAGGAAGAACTTTATTTGGGGTTTTCAGAGTAAAAGGGGGCTGAATATAAAGGCCTGCCACACTTTTCAGTTTTCTGAAGTGTTAAATCCTGCATTACTTTCCTTCTACTTCACAGT
Organism: Brachyrhaphis terrabensis; assembly: GCA_903067065.1. Classification (NCBI taxonomy): domain Eukaryota; kingdom Metazoa; phylum Chordata; class Actinopteri; order Cyprinodontiformes; family Poeciliidae; genus Brachyrhaphis; species Brachyrhaphis terrabensis. Next base: position 12,265 of record CAEGAG010168291.1, on the reverse strand, counting down.
TACTGTGTTCACTAGTCATAAAGAGTCTTTGATAAATAAGATGAAACTCATAGGAAGTTTAAAGGTGTCAAACTTGAGGTCCAAGGGCCAAATTCAGCCCGCTACAGCTTCTTATGAGGCCCTCTAAACTTTAGCAGTATGCATAAATAGAACAGTTGTGCACTTAAATATTATTTTATTTAAACGCACAACCAAATTATCTCAACATGAAAAGATGATGAATATTATTTAGTTTTCAGAAGTTGCAGAAATGGCTGTTTATTAATATTTTAAGAGTTTTTAATGGATTTCATCAATCAATTCGCTTCGAGAACATTCGGTCACGATGTGACCAAAAAGGAAAATGACACTTTTGGTGTAGAAAGTCTTTTCCAGATCAGATCTGGAGGAAATAAGCACTAAGCTCCTAACAGCGTCAGGACTGGACGGTTCTGCTTTTAACCAAAGTCTCACCCAGAGCAGCGACATCGTCTGCGTTCAGCCTGCAGCTGCAGAGCTTCAGCGTCCTGATCCCACCCACATGCTGGAGGTGAGAGGTCAACGTTGTCAGACTGCCACCAATCAGTTCGTTCCAAGAGACATCCATCTCCTCCAGCTGAGGGAGGAACTGGAGCAGCGATGCTAAAAGGACAAACACGCAGTCAGCCATGGCGTTCATTTTAAACAACAAGCTAATACTTAGCTTTACTTAAATGCTGCAGGTTTAAACTTTATTTTTATTGTTTTGATGGAAGGCATCTTGTTATATCAAAATTGTACATCTGATCTTTGTAAATCTTTTCCTGTCATGTTTGAAACCATAAGATGCAGAGAAATGCATAGTTTCAAGTTTGGGTGTTGCTAATATTAGTTAGCATAACAATAATTATCAAATCTAAAGCCCTCAGCTTGAAAGTGGTGCAGTTCTCAAATCCAAGTTTTTATTTGTAGCAAATAAAATTCACTCAGTTGTATTGAACTATAGGAGTTCCTCCATTATTCTCCAAACTAAAAACATATTTTCCACTGCAGATAAGAAACGAACTGCATGGACCTACTCTATATGAGCAAAGCAAAAAGATTCCTGTAAATCCAGATTAATCGCATGCGTCTAAACCTGGATCTGATCAGGTTGTGGTTTGTTTTTAAACACTGAAGGGTTTTTGAGGCTGTTGATTATAAAACTGTCTGAAATGATTATTTCAAACACTGAAGGAGTCAAACGTCTCATTACGTCTCATTAAATCAGAGCTCTGGTGCTGTGATCCTGCTAAACTCAGGGAGTGAATACCGAGCTCCAGCAGGTCTGTAGCCGTCAGATCGCAGTGAGCCAGACTCAGACTCCTACTGTCTGCTTTCTTCCCCAACTTCTGCAGGAAAACACACACTCTTCCCCAGCCGGCATCAGGCTGGCTCTCCACCGGCGCCGCAGCTCCTGGACAAACAAAACAAAACAAAAACAGCTGCTGCAGCCTCAGTTTACATCCTGTAACTCATACAGAGTCTGTTTTAGACCAACACTTTATGTTTGGAGAAATACAAGCATTAAAGAAATGTGACAAAAGGAAATGATCACTAAAAAATGCAAAACAAAAGTTGTAATATTTAACTGATTATAAACAGAACAAGTGTATGAAATCAGACTGTTGGGGTAATAGTAAAAAATATTTTATTTTACATCATCAAAATGATGTTTTGATGATGTAAAATCTAAAGTAAAATAAAATATTTTCTAAATAAATCATTTACGTGACACAAAACCTCCTAAAGAAAACTATCCTAATTTTAACTGCGTCTGATTGTCATCCAATTAATGAAATACTTTTTACATATTTTAAAGTTTTATGATTTAGTTGAGCTCAGAATCGCCTTGTTCCAATGTTAAACTGCATTAAGATTTATTAAGGTTTATTTAAAAGTCCATATAAAAACAAGTCTAGTTAAGTTAGATGGATTCATATGGGAGAAGTTAAAACTGTTTCACTCTTAAAGTAAAATAATTTAAAATGTTATTTGTTAAACAAAAAGGTCTGATAGTTTTATAAGTTTGTCAACAGACTCAGCTGGAATTTCTTGATGTTTCAGGAAAATATAAGGGAAATATTCTGCTGCTTTGACTTTAAAATTCTTTATGTGGAACAAAGTTAAACGTTTAATAAGCTTGAGCTTCTTCCTGCACTTTTTCACTTTGTGTTCTTGTCACTGACAGGAATTTAAATATTGTTTCTTTAGTTTCTCTTTGTCAGTAAATGGAGATTCTTTAACAATGAAACCTTTGGGTAATTTTGATGCATTTAAACCAGTTTCTCTGCAGCTGGTTTCATGTCTCACCTGGACTCTGTCCTCTGCTCTCGGACTCTGCGTCCTCAGGGATCGCCGTCCGCTCTGAGGTTCGCGACAGGAAGCGGCCCAGGGGCTTCCTGTCTGATGCTGAGCGCTTCCTGCGGATCTGACTCATGATGACGTCGAGGGGGGATCGTCTCTGGCTGCCTCCGTCTCGTCCCCGCTGACCCTCTGGACCCAAAGGTACCATCACTCATATGAGGAAATAATTCTTCATAAAACTTAGAAAATGGCCCAAAAATACCAAAGCTGCTACATAAAGACAAATATTCTGTCTTCTTCTACAAAACGTAACAATAAACATCTAAATAACTCAGAAAAACTCAATATAAAGTGCAGAGTATGAGTAAAGAGGTGGAAGCATTATGCTGTGGGGTGTTTTTTTTTTTTATTTATCTACAGCAAAATCTGTCCGATTGGTTCTTCCATCCTTCCAAAGACCCAAAACAACCAGAATGTCTGCAAACCTGGCAACCAATCAGAGTTCAGCTGCTTCTCTACCAACATGGCTTCCTTCAATAAACATGAAGAATAATCAATAACTTATAAATATTCTGTCACTTTTAGGAAGAAAATACCATCAAATGTAAATATTTTACCTCTTTTTGCATGTTAATGAGCATTTAGAATAAAATAGTTACCTTGATGAATGAATGAATTTTAACAATAAATCTACAGAATATTTTCAGCTCACAGATTAAACTGAATTGAATCTGAAATTAAAGGATGAAAACTGATAAAAACCAGAGTCAGGTTTCAGCAGATCTTACCTGCAGCCTCCATGTCAGTTTCAAGTCGGTTTAAAAATACAGATTTAACTCTCTGCGAGGTTCGGTTCAGTTCGGTTCGGTTCCGCGGTTCGTTTGGACTCACATGAAAACAAATGACCCAGAAAAAGTCCAATGAAGTCTGGATTTCATTTAGTTCCTATAAAAGGTTCGTTGAAAACATTTAAGCGTTTTTAAAATCACCTCTCCTCCTCGGCGGAGGAACACCTGTCACCTGCGCTACGTCACGTCTCGTGCTCGTCAGGTGAATCAACCCGGAAGTGCGGCGACACCTTCTGTAAATGTTTATATGGAGCTTTCAGGTCAATGATCATCTGATCATATCGATCAACTATAGTTAGAATCTCTCTGTTCATTTATTTATTATTATTTATTTAAAGTTGATTTGGGCTGGAATAAAACAATAATAATTTTATTTATTATTGATTTCAGCCCAAATCAGCTTTAAATAAATGTTTAATAGAAGAAAAACGCAGATTAAATCAGATTAAATGACCGGAAGTGAATAAAGAATGAGCCAAATAAAGTTCCACAATTCACTGTATAAGATTATAAATGTTTATTTTATGGAAATATTTATATTGTATTAACATGAAAACAAAAATTTTAAAGGCGTCAACAATGTAACAACCACCTTTCTATTAAAAATGATAAATCTATCGATATATTCGCTCAGATTTTGCTGTTGTACAGCTCAACCAATCGCGTTGTCCATCTGAGTTTTAGCCCCGCCCACTGGTTTGCTCTGACCAATGAAGATGTGATCAACACTGGACTGAAATAATTAAAACAAAAGCATTTTGAGTTTCTTATTTTTGCATGTTACTGTGTATTTAATAAATTATCAAAGATAAAATCGAGTTTTATAAACAAAACCTGACATTTTTTTAGTTTATGAGGAGAAAACATAAACAGAACTTTAATAAATTCAGTTCTGATGTTTTATTGTTTCATTTTAGATCCAAATATGAATTAAAACAGAATCTGGACATTAAGCTTTGTTAATCTAAAAACCTGCCTTCATTTTCTGTTTTAATATTTCACATATATTAGAAAAATATTCCATGTTTTTCTAAAATATCTTCTTAATAAGACCGAGTCCGGGCGAGCACTTCCTGTCCTCCATGTCAACTTCCTGGAAACGCCGGATTCCCCAAACATCAGGAAATAAATTTTAAGTTATTCAAAAAAAGTCAAAACTAAAATAAAATCTAAAGAAAAGAGTAGATCAATTTTTACTTTTAATAAAATAATAAAATATAATGTTCTATCAAAACTTATGGTTTAGTGAACTGACTTTACAAATGATCAGCAGACCAAAACATTTGTTTATGTCAACATGTGACATGGTCATTTAAACTGCAAATTAATAAAACTTAAATTTATTATTTAATGAGAAAATAATTTAAAGACTCTGAACTTCCTTCCAAACTTATTTTATTGGTTGTGAAATCTGAAGCCAGCCACCGACTGGACTCCTCTTCCTCCTGCGTCCTTCGTCTCCTCAGAGGTGACGGCGCATCTATAAACCTGTGAAATGTCCCAGTTGTAAAAACAAAAATCCTAAAGGAGCGGCGCGTCGTCGTCTCAGTCGTCGTCGACGGTTGGTGTGATGGTGACGCCTCTCCGGATCTGTCCCCACCCGATGAGACTGAGAGACAGGAAACGGCGTCAACATTTCATTCTGCTCGGTTTTCTGAACGTTAAAGCTGCACGACGCAACTTTTATTAACAATAGTTCTCTTTACATATGTTAGAAATATTTGCCTTCTCGCAGTGCAAACTAGAAACAACCAATCAGAGCCAGGAGGCGGGTCTTAGCGCTGTCAATCAACTACCATGTGGTGAGTAGCTAGCACAGCCTGTTGTGAATGCTAGGCCTGTTAGCATAGCCCCAGATGATGGCAGATAAATGGTTTTTCTGTAACCAAGTCGTAGATCCTCCATTAGCAGTAAGTACATGAGGATGATTGACAGCGCTAAGCCCCGCCTCCTGGCATTTTCCAGACAGCAATATTAGCTCAGGGAAGACATCCAGCTTCTTACTGATCCTGTCTCAAACTGTCATGATATGGAGACAGATTTAACAAATATGTAAAAATATTTTATAAAAATTACAAAACAGCAACTTTAAAATGGCAGTATTATGTGTTTTCTAGGCAACACAGTTACTACAATCAAGTAACTACGCTAACTTCTGTTATAAAATGCTATCTATATATATATATATCTATATATATATATATATATATCAAATATCACTAGATTTTTAATTTAACGCCATGAAATTGGGCCTTTGTCTCTTTAAACATTCCTGCTCTTCCTGAAGCTCCGCCTCCAGGAAGTGATGCCAAAATGGCTCCTCTATTAACCCTTTAATGTTTTAGCAGCGTTTCACTGAGCAGTAGCTCCTATGATGAGCTCAGCAGTTCCACCAGGTGTTTGCCAATTGCTGCTGGCTAGTCTGAAGGAGCTGAGTGGAGGAGCTGCACCTGGAAGGCAATTTGCAGCTGAATGGTTGCCATGGAGATTAAAGGATTTCTCAAACATACATGAAGGAATCAAAGCAACGCTGCAGGGAAAAACATTATAACCTGATGTAAAGCTCTAATCAAAAAGTTCATTTTAAACGACGCTGGCCCTTTAAATTGTAAACGTTCGGGTTGTGCTGCGTCTCACCGCCAGTGTTTCTCGACACGCCGGCTGAGCGCGATCTTCTCGCCGACCTCGGTGCAGACCGGGTTGGTCAGGACGATCTTGGCCAGGTCGGCCTTCACAGCGCTGACGCGGCCGCCGGTCGACAGCGAGCCGATGTTCACCATCAGAACCTCGTTCTTGGACAATTTCTGGACCTGCCGGCCGGAGGAATCGGGTCAGAGACCGGAAGAGGCGGAAAAGCGTTTCCCATGATGCACGGCTCACCTTGGCGGCCTTCTTGTCGCCCTCGGTGCGGACGCCCAGCAGCCGCCGCAGCAGGAAGTAGGAGATCTCCAGCTCCGTGAAGATCTCCGGCAGCGCGCCGACGGCTCCCAGAACCTGACCCACCATGCGGTCGGCCCGGCACAACGTCGGGTCGATCTTCGTCCCGACACCTGCAGACACCGAGCCGTCATCATCATTCACACCCAAAAGAATTAAGGACAGAAAGAAGGACAGACAATAACAAAAACAGAAGGATGAGAAAAAAAAGAAGGAAGAAAGGAAGGAAAGGAAAAAGTGAGGAATTAAGGTCAAAAGGAATGACTGAAGGGATGAAGTGAGAATGGAAGGACACAAGGAGCAAAGGAAGGACAGAAGCACAGGACGAAGGAAGGAAGGAATTAAGGAAGGAAAGACAAGTTTGGGTGAAAGAAGAGAGAAGCTCCATATATCTGGACTGAACGACATCAATGTGTTGATTCAGACTGTAGGAGTCAGTCAGACTCCATGGATCCTCAGATCCTTCCTGTTGAACCTTTCCTCCATAGAGGAGTTTGGTTCTGGTTCCGGTTCTCTCACCGATCAGGCCTCCTGGGGCGGCGTACTGCAGGTCGTTGTGTTCAGCAAAGAGAGACACAATCTTGGAGAAGATGGGTTTGCACATCAGCTTTCCCTCCTGGTCCTTGGAGACGATTCCGGGCCGGACCTCGATCTCCTGGCCCACCTGCAGGACAGATGGACGGATGGCGGTCAGATCACACTGTGACATCACAGCCGGCGGCTAACCCTGCGGCCCTGACCTTCAGAACGCCCTTCAGGATGCTGCCTCCGGCCACGCCTCCCTTCAGGTCGTCCACCTCGCAGCCCGGCTTGTTCACGTCGAACGACCTGATGACTGAAGCCATTTACGTTAAAAACACATCAATGGAAACAGGAAGCGGCGCCGGGTCCGTTCTTACCGATGAGCCGCGGCTCGGAGATGAAGTCTCTGACGGGAACAGGAATCTTCTTCACGATGTATTCACAAACAACCTCGATGTTGTACTTGAGCTGCGCAGAGATGGGAATGATGGGAGCGCCCTCAGCAACGGTTCCTGCAGGAGAAACAGGACAAACATTAGAACAAGACAAACATTAGCAGAAGGAACAGTTTAAACGTTCGCAAGAGAACCATTAGCAGGAGGAAAGCTAGCAAAATAAATGTTAGCAAGAGAAACAGAAGAACCGTTAGCAGAAGAAACTCCAGGAGGAAGAATATTAGCTAGAGACACTTTAGCAAGACATTTGCAGGAAATATTTTCATGAGAAACATTAGATAATTGTTAGCAGGAGAAACATTAGCTATACATTAGCAGGGGAAACAGCAGGAAGTCAATCATACCAGCTAACAACATGCTAATGTTGTTAGCTGGAGAAACATCAACTTTTAGTTAGTGATTCAGCAGTTCTTGTTTCCTGGGGTAGAAATTAAGCGTGACACAAAAGAGCATTTCTCTTGGTGACTCCTCGTAATAGGAAAGATGAGAGAACATTCTAGTACTGTCAAACAAATGTGGAGGTGAACCAATGGAAGCCAGAAAAAGAAAGCTTAAACTGAGACTTTAAAGCAGAGGTGGTTCGTCAGATTCTGCTTCTATCCAACCAACACGGTGGCGGCGCCGTGGTGCTGAGGGGAACCCACCCTGCACGAAGGCGAGGATCTGTTCGTACTGCTCCTTGGCCTGGCTCTCCTTCACCAGGTCGATCTTGTTCTGCAGGATGAGGATGTGCTTCAGCTTCATGATCTCTATGGCAGCCAGATGCTCCGACGTCTGAGGCTGAGGACACGACTCGTTCCCCGCTGGACGGACACAGAACCAGAACCGGTTACAACTGGACCCCCGCTGGCGGCGCCGACGAGCTGCCGACAGCCAGACTCACCGATCAGCAGGAGGGCGGCGTCCATGACGGCGGCGCCGTTCAACATGGTGGCCATGAGAATGTCGTGACCGGGACAGTCCACAAACGATACGTGTCTGTCAGAGACGAGAAAGAGCTTCGGTCAGAACCAGAACCAGCTGACCCGCTTAAACTACGACCAGAACCAGCTGACCCGTTTAAACTACAACCAGAACCAGCTGACCCATTTAAACTACGACCAGAACCAGCTGACGAAGTGTACAAAAGAAAAGTAAATGTTACAGATGTTAAGGATTATTAATCTGAACATTAGTATAAATTTAGGAATAAAACTGAGACCACAGAGTCATTTCTGCTGTTGCCATCAGGCCCAAGTCTGTGTTAATTAATTAAATTTTTTTCTGCGCTCATTTATAGGTTATTTATTGATTAATATATTGCCTGTGATTTCTTGTTATTTGTTTATATCTAGTCATTTTGAATTTATCACTCTTAGGTATATAAATATTTTACAAACTTTGTATTTACCACATAAGATGGAGTAACTTTCAACAAATAAGCAATTTCTCCTTGGGGATCAGTAAAGTATATTCTATTCTATTTTAATCTCAATATTATTGATTAGGTTATTGATGCTGCTATTGATCCAACAGGACCTAAAAATTTAGTCAAAGTGTTTTGAGCCATTGATTTTTTATATTTTTAAGCTATTTTTAAAGCTGCTGGGAACGGCCTTACCGGACCAGTTTGAAGTTGCCCTTGGTGCCGGAGATGTCTGTGAGAAACTCATCGGGGGTGCTGCTGCCACACGACCTGTAGCACTCGGGCCTGGGGCAGCTGGGGTCGTCCAGCTTGTAGACCTGCAGCGGTAAAGAAGGAGCGTAAAGAGAGAGACAGCAGCCACACTGGGCAGGAAGTCTGGTTCCTGATATGGACAGAGATTCAGGACGTCTACATGTTCCAGACTAACCTGGATTTATTAATGAATTATAGTAATTAAAAGGAAGAAACCTTAGCGTTAGCATATCCGAGCTTAATGGTGATGTTCCTCTCCAGCTCGTTCTTGAACCTGACGGTGTGAACGCCAGAGATGGCCTTCACTACTGTGGACTTCCCATGGGCCACATGGCCGATGGTGCCTTCAGGAACCAGAGAAAAAAAACAGGTTTTAATGCATTAATCACCAAGCATAACGACGGGGACAAAATGGATTTGAATTAATTTATCACTGAGCATAACGACGGGGAAACAGAATGAGTCCAGTACCGATGTTAATGGTGGCCTGTCTGCTGATGATCTCTGGAGACAGAGGCGTTAAGGTGGTAACGTCCTGCAGAGGGACAGACAGAGGACACAATGCTTAGCAGGGAACAGCAGCATTCCTGTTTCTAATCCTGGAGCAGCACAGCGACTCAAAACAAACCAAACTACCATCAGATTTCTGGGAAAGAAGTCAGGACTGTTTTGATCTAAAGAAACCAAACTATTAAAACACACCAGCATTTTAAACCAACCAGTTTCAGGGAAATATCTGGACAGCAGAGATAATACTCCACAGTGACATGTCCAGGAGGATCCCATCAGTTGTTAGCTCTGCTAATCCACCTCCTTTGCTTTTGAAGCTCCTCTTTAAATCTATGACTGGCTGTACTGGTAGAGAGATGTTGGACTCGGGGACAGATGGAAGAGATGGTTTAAACTGGTTTAAACTTCCTCCTTTTCTCCCTGTTATTTTCACCACCAGGGAACCAGACGCATATATCGCGTATGCTTTGATCCGACTTGGACTAGGACTGCTTAGAGAGGAGGTAGATGATCCTCAGTGGAAACCAGACATGTCAAACATAACCGACACTAAAAACGGAGGTTCGAAGACTCTGAAAGTAAATATTTCGGTTGTCAGAGGAGCGGCGGAGGGAGATCCGTTACCCCGCTGGGCCTGCCGTCATGTGCCGGGTGGAAGCGGCGTTGCTCCGGCCACCGTTCAGCCCAACCATTCCCGATCTAATTTCAGCCAAATAACCGTCCCGGAGTAACAGCCAGCGGACCGTGAAGCTGTGGAGGCGGTTAAAAGGAGACTCACCAACGTGCTGAGGTCCTGTCTGGCCAGGTGAGGCTGACCGAGCGTTGTACCAGACTCATCCCCCGCCATCTTGGATGAAAAGGGAACGGAAGAGGCGGCGGCACCGCCTGATCAACGAACAAAGATAATCACTTCATTATTTTTTATTCATGTATATATATTCACGTTTACCCCTGGTCATTTTCAAAAGAATACGAACCGTTTAAACTAAACCGAAAGGGAAAAAAGTTATAAAAACGTCGCTGTTTTAAAGACAAACTGCCCGCTGAGAGCGACGGGGTCCTTCATGAACGGCTGATGCAATTTATCAACACCGCGATAAACAGCTCGACTCGGGTTTCTGCCGCTTATTCCTCATTAATACCCGCTTTTTATTAAACTGAAACACTTCTCTGTTAGCCTACAGTCTTTAAATATAAGTTTATTAAAATAAATATAATGTTCCTCATGTTTGGGGTCCGTCAGTAGAAAGTGACGTCATTTTGTACGATTTGTAGTTCCCAAAAGGCCATTTTGTAGTTTTTTTATTTCGATGCTAAAGATTTTTTTTTCTCAGCACATGTACAATAGTTAAAAAGTACATTGAAGTAAATATAATACAAGGTATGACACAACAACTGGAAGATAGTTGGAGTTAACATTAAGTCAACATTTCCGTCTTAAATTAAATATTTTGTGTGTTATTAATTCGATGTAATATTCTGACCTTAAATGTCATGTTTTCATTGACTGTAAGCAAAAAATATCCTAAATAATAGAAACCAACTCTTGAAAACATCAGTCTGTATATAACTAATCTAATAAATGTTTCAGTTACTGAAATTAATACACGTTTTAATGCTATTCTAACTTATTCAGTGGGTCGGGAGTAGTTTTTCCTCTCCACTTGTAGTGATGCATCTTCATACACATACGATCTTCGGCGCTCCGCTCGTCTCCCTTCAGTTCCGCCCAGAAGGGAAATGACGCCGGTGCAGAAGATGGAGTCCGTAAATCCTGTGGGCTGCCGTGGTTCTGGAGCCGTCTAATTCAGAGCCGTGTCGGGGGTCCTTTCGTCCGGCAGATGGATTACCGTCGGGATCCGGCAGTCCACCGCTGCCCGCCTCTCTCCTGATCCCGGAGCTGAACCCCCAACTTCATGTCCGACGGAGCCAGAGCTGCCTGGTCGAAGAGGGGTTGTGGGGATTCGCACCGCCGAGGTGAGACGGCTGGTTCTTAGCCGCTAAGCTAAAGCCCGTCCCCCGCGATCAGGACTGAGCCTCAGACTGCGGCTTTAAACCGCCTTCCTCCAGTACAAAATGCTAAAAACGAGCTTCTGTCGGCGGTTATGAGAGTCGAGGTGACCCGCTGTGTGGAGCCTTTGTTATGGAGCTCTGCTCTCGGCATGAAGCAAAGCTGCAGCTCGCTGGAGGAATGAAAACACCCGGGTGTCTGGAACCCTGAGCCGGGCTGGAAATGTAGCTCCGGTCCGCCAGCCTGGAGGCTAACCCAAACATCCAGGGTCAGATGTTAGCCTGTCCCCAAACGTCCAGGGTCAGATGTTAGCCTGGCCCCAAACGTCCAGAAGCCACTGGGGTCAGAGGTTAGCCTGGCTCCAAACGTCCAGAAGCCACTGGGGTCAGAGGTTAGCCTGGTTTCAGAATCACTGAGCCAGGAGTACTTTCTAAAGAAAAGAAAACCTCCCAGAAACCAGCCCAGAGTAGATAACGCTAATAAATAACAGGAGCAGCTCCACTAAAAAAGACAAAAACACAGTGCAATACAACATGATTGAGTCAGGAGTACTTTCTATAGGAAACTGAAGAGTACACAAAGGAAGCTCCATTTAGAAAACATTGTTAAAGACATGAGTACTCAGACAAGAACATTTTCTACAGGAAAGGGGAAAACAGATTTTCTTTTTTTAGCAGCAATGTGTCAGTTTCAGAGACAGAAACTCTGAACCAGGTATACTTTCTATGGGGAATCTGAACAAAGAATGCACAGATTTAATGGCAACAATTGGTTTGTCCTTATTCCCGCTCAAGACAGACGCAATGTTAAACATTTCTTGTATTAGACATAAAGGATAAAGATCAACACAGATATTGGTTGTTTGTAAGTGAAAACTTCCTGTTTCTGTCCCTTTCTGTCAGATCCGGGGAAACATAAACACAGGAAATGCGAGCGGCCTCTTAGCGCTCAGCCGTCACAGCCTGCGATCGTTCGGCCGGGCTCCAAAAGGTACGACCCGCCTCCACACACACACACACAC
>CAEGAG010168231.1:0-25435 GCA_903067065.1 Brachyrhaphis terrabensis | reverse complement strand
AATCATTTTGTTGCCTCAACTGAAACCACCTGGCAACTTTCTCACCTGATTCCTCTTTTATATCCTCCATATTTTTCTCTCTTTTCTCACGTTTTTTACGTTTCTCACTTTTCTTAGTCTCCTCTTTTCCACTTTGTTCTATTAGTTAGAAAACAAAATACAAAATAAGGTGCATATGTGAAAATCTATGCACAATATGAACATATAGCCTTACTCCAAATAAATATTGAGATTTTTCCATAATAAGTGAAAATCAAGCTAAACAAAAAAGGGAGAGTGAGAAGTTACATGAATAAAATTAATTTAAAATCACATTAGGAAATCTTCTGACATGAAAATCATTTTGTGGCCTCAACTGAAACCACCTGGCAACTTTCTCACCTGATTCCTCTGTTTTATCTGTCTCACGTTTTTCACTTTTCTCACGTTTCTTGATGACCTCTCTTTTACCGAGTTCTGTTAGTTAAATAACAAAAAACTATCAAAATAAACTGTTTACATACTAAATTATAAATAATATGAATATATAGCCTTATTCTCAATAAATATTGAGATTATTACATCAGAATAAGTGAAAATCAAGTTCACTTTGTAGCCTCAAATCACCTGATTCCTCCTTTTTATCCCTCTCTCTTTTCTCACGTTTCTCACTTTTCTTTGCCTCCTCTTTTCCACTCTGTTCTATTAGTTAGAAAAGAAAAATATCAAAATAAACAACATATACATATATAAATATATAAAAATCAATGCACAATACATATGGCCTTATTCACAATAAATATTGAGATTATTATGTAAGAATGAGTGAAAATCAAGCTCAAAAAACTGAGCTGAAATCATCTGGAACTTTTCTCAACTGATTTCTCTGTTTTATCTGTCTCACTTTTCTCATGTTTTTCACTTTTCTTGGCCATCTCTCTTTTACCAAATTCTACCAGTTAGAAAAAAAAATCAAAACAGTGTGTATTTATAAATTATGCATAATATCAAAAAATAGAATTATTCTCAGCAAATATTAAGATCATTACATAGGAATGAGTGGAAATCAAGCTAAAAGCAATTGAGCTGAAAGGGACAAATTGAATTCAAGTGAATTTAAAGTCACATTAAGGAAATCTCCTGAATTGATAATCACTTTATGGCCTCAAATCACCTGGCAACTTTCTCACCTGCTTCATCTCTTTTATCCTTCTCACTTTTCTTGGCCACCTCTTTTTTACTGAGATCTGCTACTTAGAAAAGAAAAAAATATCAAACTAAAGTGTGTATATATATAAATCTATGCATCACATCAATAGATAGAATTATTCTCAGCAAATATTGAGATGAATACATAAAATGAGTGAAAATCAAGTTCAAAAAATTGAGCTGAGTGTGACAAGTTGCATGAATTAAAGAGAATTTAAAATCAGACTAAAAAATTCTCTTGACTTGATAATCATTTTGTGGTCTTAAATCACCTGACAGCTTTCTCACCTGAGTCAAGTTTCTTTCCTTTGTCAATCCTCCTGACCTGCTCTCTTCTCCTTTGTTCTATTGCTTAAGAACAAAAAAAAATATTAAAATAAAGTTTATATATATAAATCTCAGGGGTTACATTAACAGATTATTTTGCTTGTTTGACCGTTTTGCTTTTAAATGATGGAAAAATCTGAAAGTCGTCAGATAATCTGTCATTTTGACAGATTATAATTTATGCCTGCACTACTCGGTGCAAATGAGCAGATATTTTCAACTTTACACACAGAATACATCTAAAGACTGATATCAGTGATTCAGAAGCCTGCAGGTCAAAAGCTGTAGGAGTTCGCGCAGATACGTGTGAAAGGGACAAATGGCAGCTTTGATTCAAAATGGCTGACTTCCTGTTTGGTTTGGGACATGGCTCCAGGAGACTTTTTGGTTGGTCCTGCCATGATACAAATATGCAACAAATTTCATGATTGTCAGTCAAAGCTTGGCTTTATAGATTTCTAGGGGGCGCTGTGGAGAGATTAGCCCATGGCCACCAAATACTGGATTGGATTAGGACCAATCGTAGTCAGTTTGGTGCAGCTCAGCTCATATCTGTGAAAGTTAGAGGCAAACGTACGACAATGGCGTGCCCTCTGACTTCGCCATGGCCACACCTTACAGCAAAAACTATATGTGCTTTAAAAAAAAGTGAGACCAACTTGTTATCCGTCTTCTGACACAAGATCATCCTGATTAGGCCAAGAGGGTCAGAGATGGAGTTTTCCAAGAAAAAAAAAAGACTTCCTGTTTTGAGGGGGCGTGGCTTTGATGAGGTCACCATATGACCACATATTATTGTCGGTCATCCAACATGGATGCCTCATACCAAGTTTGGTGCAAATCAGTATTTCTATATGACAGTTATAGCGTTTTGTTTGATTTTGCCACTTGGCCACGCCCCCTAAGCATGCTAAAAAACTCAACATTTTGATAACTTTTAATCCCCCATCACTAAACTGCATGCTGAGTGAAAATGAACCAGATAGCTTAAAATCCCTCGCAGGAGTTCGTTAAAGCTTGAGGTGTATAAATGTGAAAAATGGCCAAATTTGCCCTTTGACCCAAAATGGCTACCTCCCTGTACATTTTAGGACATACATCCAACAGAGGTTTTTCCTAAATTAGGAGGATCTACCTACGTACCAGGCTTCAGATCTCTGTGCTGTACGGCTTGGCCTATCTCAGTTCAGCATGGACTCCATTAAAAACCTTTAATGGGACAATTTCGACAAAATTTCGCAAATCTTTGAAAATGTTTAGGCACCAAATCTGCGACCTCTGGCTGAAAAGAATAATAATAAGACAAGAACCATTAAATAAGATCCACCAGGCCTTTGTAGCTCTTTTGCTGCTCGGGCCTCATCACTCTCAGTAAATATTGAGATGAGTACACAGGAACGAATGAAAATCAAGCTCAACCTGACAACTTTCTCACCTGCTCCATGTTTCCTTCCCTTCTCAATTCTCCTGGCCTCATTTCTACTTTGTTCTATTAGTTAAAAAACAAAAAGATATTAAAATGCTGTGTATCATGTATATAAATCTGCACAAAATATTAATATATAGCATTATTCTCAGTAAACATTGACATATTTACATAGGAATGAGTGAATGAAAATCAAGGCTAATCACAATAGATAAATGCCTACTGTCATTTTCACAACATCAAATGGGACTAAAATGTTGTTAGAATATTTTAAAGACATTTAAAATTAATAGTAGAACAGATGAAGATTCAAAATAACTGGCATCTGAGACCTTATCAGCCCACTGTGGACAACAAATTCACAATAGTTTGAATTGCACCTAAATTTGGATATTTCAGCTTGAAAAAAACAACCAGATTTCCAAAGCTACCTGGTTGGATATCTGTACACACACACACACTCAAGTTAAATGGAAGGTCCCTAATCACAAACGATGCTTCAATGGCTCCGTTTCCATTAGAAAGGTGTGCAGAAATTTGTCAATATTCTGCTGACGTCAAAAAAAAAACTATTTTGGAATCCAGTGTTTCCATTAAATAAGAGACAATAAAAAACAACCAACCACATCCGGTCGTCTTCTTTGTTATTTCTGCCAGTAGTAACTTCCAGTGGTTGATCATGTGGAAAAAAGTGTCTCCATTGCAGTTGTGCAAAATACACTATTTTGGATATTAAAAAGCCATCTCAGTGCAATTTTATTTTTTGAGTTTAGTGTTTCCATTAGGTAAATTTATTTTCATAATCCCAATTTGCACAAGTTGAAGGTCAATGGAAACGCAGCTCCTGCTGAAACACAATACCCTCAGAGGAATACCTCCGTACCTCAGGAGTTCGGAGGTATTCCTGAATCTGCTAAATATCAGTTGTGCCAAACTTTAACTCCTCCAGAAGGTTAAAAATACAAATAAAAACCTCAAACAATCCAATTTATTTTCAATGCCATAGTTCCATCTAAACCAATGTATTAAATATTTTCATCATCACCAGTAAAAACAGGGGAAAAAGCTGCAGAGTCTGAATCTGAAGTCATGCAAATAAGCTTCCAAAGTGCACGCACAGTATGCAGAACAGAAGAAACAGGAATTTTGATTTTATGACTGCTGCTGTTTTTAAAATTTGAACTCTCATGGTGGCAATAAATACAGTGTCTATAAAGACTATTCACCTTTTTGAATGTTTTACCCTTCGTCTGCTGTTAAAATCAGTCATGATCAACAAGATTTGACTTTTCTGATAAAAAAAAAAAAAGGTGACAAAAAATTATTTAAGGTTGACTTCTACAAAATATTGACAGAGTGGCAATTAGAATCCACTGTTGAAGAAAACTCAGATCATGGATTGATTAGAGTTTGCCAGAAGGCACATGGGAAGACTCTGTGGTCAAGAGGAATAAAGTTATTTTGTCTGATGACATTGAAATTGAGCTTTCTGGCTATCAGACAAGACAGTGAAGCATGGTGGGGGTAGCATCATGCTGTGGGGGAGCTTCTCAGCTGCTTCTCAGAATCAAGGAAAATCCTGGAATACTGAGAACTACGGCTTCCGAGGACATTTATTTTCCAGCTAAAGCTACACAGAGATGTTTAGAACACAGCAAAATGGAGGTTCTGGAGTGGTCTAGTCAAAGCCCAGACCTGTCAGAGGTTAGCAGGAAGTTTAGCAGGAAGAATGGAGGAAAACTGCAGCATACAGATGAGACCAACTGATCGACACAGACTTTATGCAATTTATTATTTTTACTTAATTGTCATTATTTTGTAGTAATCAGATTTCACTTTGAGATTAAATGTGTTTTTTGTTTTGTATTTTTTCAATATTTTATTGATCAGGATTTTTTATGAGCTATAAAAAAGGATAAAACATGTAAGCGTGTGAATACTTTTTAAAGACGTTGTGTATATTGTGCAGCTGTAATGTTCCTGCCATATCGCCCAGCCTGACCGCAGAGACCTGAGAGACAACATGAGGATGAGATGACGAATGAAAGCTCACCGATGCAGCTCCATGCAGCTCCAGGAGGATAAATAAATTAGCCTACATTTCAATAAAAAAGTGTGGACTCAGCTGTAAATATTACAGTGCATCTAGAAGGAAAACGTCAAACCTTTCAATCGGCCTCACATTTACTGGGCAGCACTTTATTTGAAGGAGTGTGCATAAAACAAACACTGTCAAAACTGTGGCTTCACCAGTCATGAGCATGAAGGAGTTTTCATGACACGGTTGTCATAAAGTGTCATTTGGTAAATAATCACATTTTAATGCACATTTTTACTGCAACTTTGCCTCAAAAGTGTCATTAATAGCTGAGTGAAGGCGCCCCTCCCACTTTCTTCAAATCTAAAAAAATTGATGTCGAACGTTTGCGCAGCAAAAGTTTTTTGTGCCGCTATCATTTTAAGTTTATTAATGGAAAAGTTTCCAGAGGTCAGCAACGGTCAACCAATCCCCGATTCATATTTACAAAATCAAACAAAATCGACTCGACTACATTTGTACAGCAAAAATTTTTATTTCTGTTGCTTAGAAGATATTAATGAAAGTTTAAAGGTCAAGAAGTTAACCAGGCCCCCCTTGTTACCCAAATCTAACTAAATTAGTGTCAAATGTTTGTGCTGCCTTTGTGCTGGTTTGTGCAGTAAAATATTTTGTTTGTGCCACTATCATTTAAATATATTAATGTTTCCAGATATTAATGTTTCATGATAGGTCAACCAACCCCCACCTTCATCAAACCTAACAAAATTGGTATCGAACGATTGTGCTACATTTCTTACTTTCATTTACTTTCACCTAATATCTTCAAAGCAAAAGCAGCACAAAGGAACATTTTTGCTGCACAAACATTTGTCATTATTTTGTGTCATTATTACGCCGAGGTGTCATTATTTTTGTTTGTGGCGCTAGATGTGGGTAATAATGACACTCAGGTGTCATTATTACCCAAATGTCACTTCATGACAACATTCATGAAGACTCCTCCATGTTGATGACAGCGGTTATGTCACGTTTATGAAAATGTCATGTCGGTCTTTTGCACACACCATCCTGTAAAGCATTACTCGATTTCTAACTCAGGCAGTGAGGGGAAAAAAAAAAAAAAAGGTGAGGAGGGTAAAATGGTGACGAGAATGAAAACGAATTGAAACTTTCTGCCACAAAACAAAAAATGAATGAAAGTGATGAACATGTATGGGAGTCCTTCACACGTGACCTAGTGGATGGTTACTTCCTGCTCTAATGATGAACTGTGTGGCGTATTTTTGCGAGCCGGGGCTTGTGTGTCTGATCTACTGCTGGCCTCTGTGCAGGTTGGTGAGGAAGCGCGGCGGTCTCAGACACATACCGTCTTTGTAGGAATGACTGGCGGTGGAGTATTTTTTGCGGTGTGCACGTGCGTAGTCCTGCAGGTTAGGGGCGCTAGAGGAGCCACCGAGGACGGTGGTGCTGAAGAGTCCGGCGCACTGAGAGCCTGCGAGGGTTAGTGACCGGAACATAAACATGCTGTTACTCAAACAGTTCACCAGCAGGAGAGAGACAGAGACAGAAACTGACAAGCAGAAACAAAGACTGGAGGTTTTTAAACTGGATAAGATGAATTTGGTTCTCATTAGATCTTCAAATGAAGCAAATACAACAGAAAAACCTTAGATATTAATACAAAAACTTTCAGAACCATGGTACCTGTGTGTTTCGAGACAAATTTAAGACTTTTTTAATACCACTTTGAATTAAATTAAAAAGAACCTATCCTGCAAAATTCACATGTTGGACGTCTTTTTACTTCCATTTTGGTTTCCACTGCTTGTAAAAACAATACAAGAGCTTAAAAAACCCATATAGACATTTCTTTAATAATAATTTAAAGTTTTTTTGGTTTCGGGAAAAAGAGCATTCTCAAAATCTTTTTTAATGTAACACCAAAAATCGCTAGGCATTGCCCCGTTACCCAGCAACCCCAGCCTGTTACCCAGCAACCCCAGGCTGTTACCCAGCAACCCCAGGCTGTTACCCAGCAACCCCAGCCTGTTACCTAGCAACCCAAGTGGAGCACCTGCACATTTGGCCAGCTGGTTTTACCTACATTTGTCTCCAGAAAGTTTAGGTAGATCAGAGAGATTCGTTCCCAGCAGCCCTTTTTAAGCCGCTTTAATCTAATTCCAGTCCGTTTGACTACAAAGTCTGGTTCAGTTTGAGAGGATAAACTGTCTAAATCATTCCTTAAGGATTTTTCTATAAATTTTTCTTAATTCCGCAATATTTTGTTTAAAACCATCTCAGTGCTGCCCTCTTTGGGTTGAACGGTGGTTACTGCAGTTAATTCTCCCATTGGTTCCAACAGTGTAGCTTGGTTATCTGCCTATCAGACGTCTGCATCTGAGTCACCACCAGACACGCCCCTTGGTGGTGACTCAGATGAATAATGAACATTTATCGAAAGCGTTTGATTTATTTGCAACATGATCTTCTCACCTTGTATTCACCTAATTTCTAAACCTCTAAGGACCAGTTCAAGTTTTTATTTCCAAATCCTTCCCTTTGTAAAAACCTTCAGTTTAAAAAATTGCTATTATTATCTTTTCCCCTTATCATTTGAATGTGTCAGAATGAGCATCACCATGCAAACAGAGGGCAGCGAAGGAAAAAACTACAGTGGAAAGATCCGGTATGAAGGATGAAACGACCAAAACCTGAATATTTATCTGTGATGCTTCAGGCAGCTCAGACTGCAGCAGAGGGAGGGCAGAAAAGTTCTGATGGTTCTGATTAGAAAGACACCAAAACGATCCACAAAAGTACAGGTAGACATTAAGAAGTGATTCGGAAGAACTGTAAACTCAAACTGCGGCATTTCCTCCTGAAGAGACAAATTAAAGTTCTGAACAGGTGCATCTCAATAAATTAGAGTACTGATTAAAAGTTCTGTTAGGTCCCAACTCCTGGATGGAAACCCAAATCATTACAAACATAAAGCAACCTGGATTTTTCTATTACAGCTTTTTCTTCCACTCAACTTTCTACTTATTTTAAGGCTGGGGTGGCTGAGAAAACAACTGAATAATTTGAAGAACTTAGCTGGACACGTTAGATCTCAATAACTAGAAGTTTTTTTCATAAAGCAACTTTTTCCTTGTAATTTTTAGACGACCTTATGGTAAAATTGCACCTTTAGTCGGGTAATGGTACAACATTATTCTCATAATTAAACAAAAATACTCATAGCATGACCCTTACACTGCATCGCACAACTAGCAGGAGGGAAATTTTAAATAAAATCCACTTTTTGACAACAATTTGTCACAATAAAAAACTACATTAAAATTGGAACTGGTATGAAAAGAAAAATTATTTTTACATAACATCCCTCAGCCTTAATTTAAACGCTTGGACCCAGCAAAGCTTCATTAGCATTAACGTTTTGCAACTTACTGAAGTGAATTCTGCGTTCATTTCAGTATTTAAACAAACATTTAAAATATTACTGTAATTAATCTATAAAGTTAAATCAAATTTTTGCTGAATTTTAAACTTTTTTAAGTTAATCTAATTTATCGAGATGTACCTGTTGACTTCAGGTTAAATCTGAACCACAGAGGAAACAGTTTGAAATTCTACTTTCTTCATTTTTTTCTTCTAACCTTGCAGTCAAAGTTCAAAGGTCACGTTACGGAAATGCACAGCCTGCACTCCATGTTATTACATCTCCTCCAAACATAAACCGTAATCCACAGGGAACCGGTTGATGATGTGTGCAGTTGCCGTAGCAACAAGGTGTTTTTTTTTTTGTTGTTGTTGTTTTTGTTTGATGTTTTTTTCTCCACCTACCTAAGCCGCTTTGTTTCATCTCTGAAGGCTGACGTGAGATGAAGAGACGGTAGTTGCCGACTTTAGAGGAGGAGGTTTCTGAGAGAACCTGGAGGGGTCAGAGGGCAGGGTGATGTAGGGAGATGTAGAGGCATCAAAACCATAGAGGAAAAGCTGCAACTGCACAGAATAAACCAATTTTGCTCAAAAGCAAATGAATGTGATGTGATTTTATGTTTATAGACTGAAAAATAAAACTAAATAGCCGTTAGAACTAAAAATGGTGATTCCACTCCTTCCTGGGTTCAGTCTCACCTCCATTGATCCGGTTTTGTGATTGCGAATGAGCGGCGAGCGCTTCTGAATGGTGATTGGCTCTGGCGTGGGAACGGCGCGGTCCGTTTCGTCTCGCGACAGGTCCTCCAGGCTGCCGCGCTCCTCCTTTTTCTGCCCGTTCTGAGGAACACGACGGACACAGCTGGAGTCTGGATGCCCTCCACGTCGGGACGTTTTTAAGCTTCACGGTGTTTACCTGTCGATTCACCTCTGCTGAGGCGGGTCTGAAGCCGAATCCGTGCGGCGCGTGCTCGTCCTCTTCCACGCCCTTAACGCCAGGGCTGAAGTGGAGCTCCACGTGGAATCGCTCCTCAGAGGAAATGTCCTTCAGGCAGACAATGTTTAAGACATTTAAGCCTTGATTATTAAGTTTTTGATCTGTTTGTTACAGACACGCTGCATGTTATTGTTTACATCTGGAAATGTCATGCACCCGCACAACGCTGGAGGTCAAAAGGACAATTCTAACTTTTGCTGCTGATACAAGAGAGCAATTTCATTAACAAAATGAAACCTGCAGGTGAAGGTATCATTAACTGAGTGCACTGCGCCACAGCAAAGGGAAAAACCATGAAGAAAAACTCAAAGCCACTTGTAACCTTCACTTTTCCCGCTTTCTGTCGGCTATGATGCACGCAGATATGTTGCCATGGCAACTGACTAACAACAGGTCTATTAGTGTATCAGGATTCAACACCCAAAAATAAATAAACATAAATATTTCCCACACAAAGAACAGAACATTCAGTCCATTACAGTTTTCTGTTTTCAGGCTTGATGTTTATTTTGTGATTATTAATAAGTGATTGCTATGGTAGATTAGCTGCCGATGCTACTAGCTAATCTAACACAGCGATAGTTTATTAGCTTATTTCAACCCTTGCTCTACAATGATCTGTCTCATAAAGCATCAGTAACTCACCTTATTGTTGTCTTCGTAGAGCATGATGACAATCTGCGTCATGTAGTTGAGTTCGGGGACCTCTTTGAGGTAATCCATGGCGCGTTTCCACTGCTGGTCCTTCTCCTCCTGTCTCAGACGCAAACGGAGAAAATATCACCCTGATCTTCACGTCTTTTCATAAAAACACTCCAGAATCTGCAGGAATCACTGTTTGCTTACATCGAGTAAGCCTCCAAATCGGAAAATGCTGAGCAGGGAGTGGACGTGGCTCTCGCTGGTGAAATATAACCGAGTCCTGACATGACGACCGGGTGACATAACGCCACGAGAATACCTGCAAACAGGAAGTAAAAAAACCCAAAACAAATAAACATGGCTACCTATGTCTACTCTCCGTTAAACATCTGTTATGTATTAAAATTTAACTTACAGAGGATGAAGCTTGTTGACAAACTCGTCTCCGTGCGTCCTCTGCAGGTCAAGCTGGATCTTCCTGACCAGAGGGAGGCAGTAAGCGTAAGCTATGTCCAGCTTCTCATCTCTATTAATGCCATATTCCTGCAAAAACACACACAAAAACATAAACTACTCAGGTGGCTCAGTTCACTAACACTTCAGGGCGTCGCATCCAGAGTGTGATGGGTTATATTAGAAAATATTTACACTTCCCCACAGATTAAAAACAAAGAAAACCTAATTAAATATACAAATAACCAGTGGTGAAAACCGCTAGCTGAAACGTTAGCTGCACTAACCCTGAAGCACTGAACATAAACATTAGTTCTGCTAACGCTAAACCAACACCAGCAGAAGCTAATGCTAAACCTCTAACTTCTATCAAAATATATCAATTTAAATGTTCTATGATGCTAATAAATATTGTTTTAATGTATATATCTTGTCTTCTTTTGTTTATTTTGTACCTTTATACATCTTATTTGAAATAAAGTTATTAGAAAATATAGAAAGGATCGGAACTGCTGCACAAGCAGACTTCAATTTAAGAGCATGAACATAAATGTCCAACTGCTGGACAAATGTGAACAGTTGATAAACAAACCTTCAACCACAATGTCAAAGTTTATTCAACCGAAACTTTACAAAACAAATTAGTGCTTTAGAATTTATTCAGAAAAAGTAATTTAAAGGAAGCTAAGAGGTCTAAATGTTTTCAAAGTTAGCAAAGATGTTAAACAAAGAATTAGCCCTGCTATTAATGTGTTAGCATAAGTGTGCCCAACATTTCAAATATTGTTAATCAAAAGCGTAAGGAACATAAGCATCTGACAACACTGGTAAAAATGTGGAAAAACTTTAAAGTAAACAACATTTTGTCACATTTTGAACCCACCTGCAAATTGACCCCACCTATTCGCAGATGGGTTCATCATATATTACTAATGATTTATTATTATAATATTATTTAATAAGAAAAGCAGCTCTATGCTCCTTCGTCGTCCTCCCACCTGCGGGATGACGATGTCGGCTAGCGCTCGCGACAGCCGGAGAAGCTCCTGCATGTCCTGCAGGCCGAGCGTGGCGTTGTGAATGACGTCGTATTTAACGCAGTCGTAGATGTCAGGGATCTTGCTGATGTCGTAGCGGCTGTTCTTCATGCGGAAATCCTTCTCCAGCTTGGACCAGCGCTGCAGCATCAGCTCCAGAGTCTCGCTGTGGTACAGCTGCAGGTCTGGAGGCAGAAGAGAAAAACATCCTGCTAGCTGAAGAAAAGTAGCCGAACACGTCAGGAAGGGTTGATTTCATGTTTCTGTACCGGCAGACTTTGGGTTCTCCATTCTGGTGCGGATCTGAGAGGTGAGGCTCTGAATGAGCGTGTAGACCTGATCACATGTGGCCACGGGGTTCTTCACCATTTTCATTGAATTCAAAAGAGAAGTAGCGCAGGTCGGGGCCAGCTGTAACAAAACAAAACACAGACCAGGGTCACCAACAACGAGTGTCACTAAACAAACAAAACAAGACACGTAGCTTCACGAAACAGACATGTTTGCTGTTTTTTAAAGCAACAGCTGCTCGGTTCCGACTTCGTCCAAACGGCCTCTTTTACAGGATTCATGTGACTTTCCTGGACTCTCCAGAGTTTAATGTCATTTAGTTATAAATATGAAAAAAATTAAACCAAAACTAAACTGAACTACAGACCTGGAAAGAAAGAATAGAAATACACAAAGAAGGAGGGACACAAAGAGGAAGTGAAGAGTAAGAAGGAAGTAAGGAAGGCAGGAAGGAGACAGAGGAAGGATAAAAATGAAGCAAGGATGGATAAGGAAGAAGGAAAAAAATGTAGGAAGAAATGGAAGATAAAAGAAAAGGAGAGAGAAAAAAGTTTAATGGATATATTTATATGTGTTCAAACTTATTTTGGGTCATTTTGTGGATGTTATTTGCATGTTATTTGTTTTGTTTTATGCTGCTGCTTGTCATTATCAGGTTTCCCTTAAAGAATCTAACTTTAAGGGCAATGACAGGCAGCAGAATAATCTCCCTGGTTAAATCAAAGTTACGGTAAATAAATAAAAGAAAGATATGAATCTACATGGAAACACAATAACTTTAGTGTAATGGGTGTCTGTGTTGAATCCTGCTTTTCTTCCCAGAGTTGTGGCTGGAACCTGTAGCCTGCTTTAGAAGCACATGTTTTGTTTTAAAGTGGTGAAACAAAACCATTTTTTGGTGAAATCAGTTTTTTTTTCCCCGCGTCACCTTTCACATTTCCATATGCAACTTGTATGTGATCTCCTGTACGAGCTGCAGAAGACCTGAAACTGTCCTCCTGCATGCGCAGTAGATGGCGCAGTAACGTCACACACAGCGATTGCACTCAGTGTTTTTCCAACCGCCATAAAAAAGAAGTGCTCCATGTTTGCGGAAGTAAACGTTGATGCTAATGACTGTGAAGTTGTTGTCCAACAGGAGCCAGCTCATTAACGACTTAATCTTCATTATAGTGCGCTACGATTGTTGCTTTTCTTCCCGCTTGCGCTTATCAGGATGGAGAATAGTGACGTCTGTTGAGTATCAATGACGTTCAGGTCGGATGAATGCGACGTGGCCGTACAGACACAGGTCTAATTTGAAAAGATCAGCTACGTAAAAATCCGATCTGTGTTGTTCAGACTGGCCTGATACAGATCGCTTTAAGGCAAAAGAGCCAGCGTGAACGCAGCCTGTCCCGGGTTCCTACTTGTTAGTGTGATGAAATATGTCGTCTGACTCGTTACCCGGTCGTAGTCCTCGTCGTTGAACTCGCGGTCCCGCTGCAGGATCTCGTGCAGCCGGGCCTTGACGCGGTGCTGGCAGCTGCTCAGCGAGTCGCTGTCGTTGTCCAGCAGCCCGTTCATGTTGGCGCTCTTCACCATTTGCACCAGGATGGGCGTCAGCTCCCCCTCCAGAGCCAGCAGGCCCTGCTCCCACACATGCAGACACACACACACACACACACACACCAAATCTGTCTTTATTTCTGGCAATGTTTCTGAGTGGAAAACATCTAATTTTGGCTTGGATCTCAGAACCTGTACAGCTTAAACTGTTTGGGATCTGCAAAACTTCATTCTGCTTCTAAAGAATACAAATAAAAAATTTAAATGGTGCCACATGCAGAGCCGTTGCTAAACACAAATGCTTGGAGTTGGACCCACACTCTACTCTGGCCAACTCCCGGAACAGGAATGATCACTGATTCTGTGTTTTTCAAAGCATTTTTCTATATTTGGTGGAGGAAATTCCAGGTTCACTAAAACCTTTGAAAAAACCTTTGATTTGAAAAAAAAATTTATAATAATCTGACTTTAAATTGACAATCCTAACTTTATTTCTCTAAATTTAGACTTTTTTCTCAGAATTTAGATTTTTTTCCCCTCAAAATTCTGACATTATACTCAGAATTGTGACTTTAATCACCAAGTGTCAGACTTCTGAGATTAATCTCAAAATTGATTTTTTTTTCTTTAATTGGCCCTAATCCTCTTCCGTAGAACTGATTGAAATGAGAAAAATAAAACCCAAATCAATTATATGCAACAATACAGGACTAGAAAAAAATCAACAAGTTTCTGGCTTTCCAAAGGGAACTGACTCATATAAGCATGACACGTTTTGTTTTCCTAAGGAAAATTAATCAGGAGGAGATTATTAAAAACAGAAAAGATCTGCAAATTTGCAGCTCTTTTCCACGTCGAGTTAATTATCTTAGATTAACAAACTTTGCTGTTCCGTAGTGAATAGCTGCATGGAAAATGAAGCTTTGTGATATTTTTTGTGTACAGTAAAAATATTAATCCTGCTTCTCTGCCCCCCAATTTCCAATCATCTCTAATCCAAAGGAAGTTATGAAATCTGAGTGAACATTTAGCTTTAGATGGCTTTCAGGCACCAACTGAACAACTAGAGGTTAAAGCGTTAAATTCAATTTGTAAAAAGGTGGAAACGCAAATATTTTTTCCAGACCCAGAAAAACAGTAAATAAAACTTATTGCTGGTTCATCATTAACATGATAATTTGCTGAATATTACAGAATACCTTTGCGAAGGCAGCCGCCGTCATCTGCACCCGGCCTTCGTCCGACGCGTAGATCTTCAGGTCGTGTCTGTAGGTGCTGTGTAACCGTAGCAACCCGCAGCCCGGAAATCCAGCATAGTCTCCTACATCAAACCAGCAAGAATGGCGTCAACAAACATGGATGCTGCTTTCTAAACACGATGTGTGTTTCTGTGATGAAGCAACAGAAAACAGAGAGGTGGAAAGAAATTCCACCGAAATAAAAATCTGAATGGTGTGGAAACCAAAACAAACGTCTGTAAAACTGCCGCAGCAAGCCATTAATCAATTAATCGTATGATAGATTAAAGGGAATCTGGCATGTTCTATTCTGATGATTGATATTTTGTTTTCAGAGACATCGTAATATTTTTTTTTTTTTAGAATTCTGGCTTTGTGTGGTTTATATTTCTATTTACTGTTTTTGGCTGTTGTTTTATTTTGGATATTTAAAATATCTTCCAGTCTGAAGATATTGACTGAAACTGGAAAATTAAGTGCAATTACATAATACGGTCATTATAGACAGTAAAGAAATAAATTTCAGCCAAAAAAAATTCCGAAATTTTTAGATTAATCACAAATATTAAAAAAAAAAAAAAAAAAAAAAGGACATTTTTTAGCTCCAAAAGTAAAAAATTTGGTTAAAAAAAAGAGAAAAAATATCTGAAATTTTGAAATTAATCTAGAAAATTTTCTATAAAAAAATCTTTAAAATTTGAGATTCAAAAGTCAAAAATTTGCTCAGAAAAAACTCAAACATTTTTAGATTAATTTGAGATATTTTGAGTTTTTTTGAGGAAATTTACTCTTTATACTTTACTTTCTATTCATCTAGAATGGCTCTAAAACACCACCATTTTGTGTAGAAAATTAAAGTTTATTGATTTTTAAGTGAGACAACTTGCAATGTAATGCCATGATAAATATATTACTTGATGGCATCAAAACAACAATACTATCATTTATCGCAATAATTATTGCCGCAACTTATTACTCAGCAAAATTAGTTATGGTGTCTGGCCCATATGAGATTCTAGGGCTTTAGCCAAAAACAACACAGAAATCCTCAAACCGCTAAAATCTGACGTCACTCCGTTTTTGTTTACATTTCATACAGAAGGAAGTTGCGCTCAGCGTTTTCTTCAGAGGTTTTTGTGTTATTTCCTACTGTGGCTCTCGGTGCAGCGCCACCAGAGGTATTCCATTAAGCAAGTTTATTTTTGTGATTCTAATTTATGTGATTTTAAGTAATTCTCACCTTGACCTCCAGGGTACATGCAGCGAAAGGCTCTGCCCAGCTCCTCCGCCTGCACCCGGCCAGCAGGAGTCAGTTCTCCTCCCCACTTCAGCACCAGCAGCAGGGACTGTCCCTCCTTACGCGTGTCTGAAACGGACCGAACCAGGAAAATTAAAAACCGATATGAACATAAACCTTAAAGCTGCAGGATGTAACTTTTATTTAAAAAATATATTTGTTAAAACGGTCACCATGTTGTGCCAGTTTAATATGAGACAGATAACCTGTGAAAAAACAAAATCTCCTTCACCTCCAACATGAGCTGTGATTGCAGTCAACATCCAATCAGAGTCAGGAGGCGGGTCTTAGTGCTGTCAACTCACCACTACAGGCATACTGTTATCCACCATCATCCATGGCTATACTAACTAGCCTTAGCATTCACTGGCTTGATTGACAGCAATAAGACCCGCCTCCTGGCTCTGATTGGTTGTTTCTGGTTAGAACTGGGAGAAGGAGGAGAAGCTTGATTTGTTCACAGATCATCTGTCTCATACCATACAGTCACGACATACTGACAGTTTCACCAAATATGTAAAAACATATTCCTTATAAAAGTTTAAACTGCAAGTTTAAATTAATGAACAAATAAAATGTGTGAACCTTCGTCTTCGCTGGAGGTTTTCGGCTGCCCATGGGGCAAGTAAGTCAGCTGCACTTTCCTGTTGATCCCAGAGAAGTGACCGTACCTTTAGAACCAGAAAAAGATCAAAAAATAAAACTACTTCCAAAGTTTCTCAAGCATTTTTGATTTGATTATCGTAGCTAATCAATATTAGAACTGTAAATTGGACCTATAAAAATTATTTTAAGCGCAGAAATATTGAAACTTTAACTTTAGAGGCTCTGTTTCCACCAGCAGTGGTTAACTTGCTGGTGTTAACCGTCGTTTATAGTTTATGCACATTTTTCTACAGCAGATTTTCCTTCCACTTTCCTTTAACATACCATATTTCTGAACTATAAATCTAAAAGTTTTTTTCATAATTTGGCTGGTTCTGCCACTTATGCATGTTTTTTCCTCTTTATAAGCTATAAGCTTTTGGCAATAAGTTAATGTTTTTCCGTGATTGGAAAACAAGCCGTTAAAACCTTCCCTATTTAATTTCCCTTTTAGGATCATTAAATTACTTTTAAATTGAGTTAATTGCTATGTCACATTTCACGGCCACTGCGCCGTTACCTAGCAACCCTAGCTGAGCAAAGCTCTGTTACCTAGCAACCAGAGCGGAACTCCAGCAGGATTGGCCAGCTTTTGTTGTTGACTCACCATCCAGAAACCACTTGCTGCATTCCTGTTGGTTGTGCAGGAGGCTCTGCTAATGCTTTTCAAAAATGTACGGTTGTATAATTACGCATCTGCTTGGAGCCATTTTCAGGTGTGAGTGTAAACACTGAGGTGGGGGGCGTGGACAGCAGCACATTATTTAGATTTTAAGTGACAAGATGCCCTGAAACAGCTCAAAAATCAGATTATCTAAGGATGATTTTGTTTAAATAATGTAATGAACATATTTTGTATAGGCCATATATGTATTCTAACCCTATTACAGGACATATAATAAGTAATTTTTAACCTGTGTTTTAGGAAAGCATGCATCGTCTGTTACTGAACTCACTGCAGGCTTATCAGTAGACCTGCGACCTTGTAAAGACGGACTGGTTTCAATCACAACAGAAGGCCCAAAGCTTTTTGATGAATCACTGCTATGACCTCATAGGTCTGCTTCCACTCTTTTCTCAGCAGACGTTCATTTTATAAACAGTGAGAAAACTGAGCAGCGAGCTTTTAAGGAAGTTGGAGGAGAACGAGAACTAAAACGTCCAACAAAAGCTAATTTATCACAGGCTGCGGCCATGCTTGTGCTTTTAATAATCTGGTAAGAAGTTGCCATTTTCAGGAGATTCCAGGGAAACGAGGTTAATCATCAGACTTTCTTCACCTACATTTCTAAAACCGTCTTCAGCTGCTCCAGTTTGGACTTCTTCTCTTCGATCTCGCAGTCGTTGCGCTGCCCCAGTTCAATCAGCAGCAGCCGGGTGATGTCCAGCACCTCCTGTGAGACGGTCAGAGGGAGAAACCATCAGAGGAGCAGCCGGCGCTGACATTTCTGCACCTCAGACATCAGGATCGACTGTTTCACCTGCAGCTGTTTCGGCCTCTTGAGTTTCAACTTCCCGGTTTTGTATCCTTCGTATTTTTCAAACAGATCAAAGAACCTGAAGGGAAACAAATGAACAGTTGGTCTTTCAATGTGGCGTTTAGTGATCGGGCTGCAGAGGGAAAAACTCACATGGGGTTGCGAACTTCCATCTTCATCTTCTGTTTGGGCGTTCTGTCTCCATGACGGATGACGGCGATGACAGAGCGCAGCTCCATCCTGGCCAGTTTCAGAGTAAATTAATGAAAACGTTTAAGCCGCAGTAGCTACGTCTCCATTACAAATGTGTGCAAAACCTTTTTCAAAAATACACAATTTTGCATTTGTGGCTGTTCCCATTGTAGCCATCAGACAAGAAGTCAGCGTCTTATTCAGGCGTTGGAACGACACGCCTCTGATATCTGGGAGAAGTTACTTTTGTTTGCAGCCTTTTGGGAAAATTTTAGTCTGCAATTTATTCATTTTTTTACAGCCATGGATTCAACACTTTCCAATGAGAAACTCAACTTTGATGAGCTTTGCTATGCTGTCAGGCCTCTGATGTTCAAGGAAACCAGAGCCAACAAATAAGCTGCTGGAAATCAAACCAACATGATGCGAAATAAGTGTTTTCGTGGCAGTTTTGCAAAATACACTGAAAATCCATCATATTCTACACAAAAACATTTTGCTTTTTCAAAACCGACATGTTTCCATTAAGAAAATGTATTTTTGTAATTTCAATTTGCACAGTTTTAAGATAACGGGAAACACAGCCAATGATGAGGTGAGTCCATTAATCGAGTCTTACATGGTCCCTGAAGTGGTGGGAACAATCGGGATGTCCTCTGCCTCCGTTGGGATCGACCAGGGAATCTGGAACTGAGGCGCCAGCTCTCGCATCACGATGTTCCTGAGACATTTCATCAACACCAAAAGCTCAAATAAACACTCAGAAATGTTGAAAAAGGCAGGTGAGAAAGAAAAGCCGGTACCCGAGGATCTTGGCGCAGTCGTCGTAGTATTTCATCGAGTTCTTGACGAAGCTGAAACCGTTCACGTCACAAACGTAGGAGTGTCCGTTGGCTCGGAGCAGGTCGAAGCCGCACACCGTTTGCTGCGGCGGAAGAACAAGAGTAAACACAGATTAGGGCTGAAACTAATGATTATCTTAATAATCAATTATTTTGATTGAAAATAAATTGGCAAACTCTGTAGATCTTTCATTTAACCAGTGAAGTTTTTCTATACAATATTAAAAATACATTCAGAAAATACAAATAAACAAAATTCATTTTTAAACATCAAAATAAATGTCCTATTGCGTAAAATGCAATAACAGCATTCCTTTAGTGTTTGCTCAATCACCTGTAGGAAAGGATGCATCTGTAGACGCATTCACCAACAAAGGTTTGTTTTATCTTAAATGCAAAATGCATGTATTGTTCTACAGTTTTAGCTTAATTACTGTTCTGATTATGCTGTTCTACTAAATTAGTGGACAATTATTTCAAGAATTGATTAATTAGAATAAATCGTTTCAGTGCTACCACAGATATGATGGAGTAAACACCGCGGTGGAAGCCGGTGTACCTTGAACGCCAAGCAGACTTTCCGGGCCACCAGTTTCTCCATGGCCGAGAGCATGACGGGGTAACGGACCTCCTTCCCCTCGCTATCACGCTCCACCTTCCCGTCCAGCGCAGGAGACTTCCGGGCCTCGGCGTGGGCGTAGTCCGGCCCGACGGTGTACACCTACAGTCCGACACAAACCCCAGAACCAGCAGTTCTGTTACATCAGAGCTCCAAGTCTCAACCAGTAAACTATGACCTGTTTATCTGCTGCCAAACTCATGAAAATCAAAACGTTTACATGTGCAGAAGCGGGAGTTCTGTTGTGAGTTTGAGAGTAGTTGACATGTTACTGGTTCAATACGATTAGAAATCCTCAAGTCCCTCCTCACAAGTTTCATGTGAATACATAAAAACATTACAAATTAGCTGTAATCTGTGATATAAACACAAATGTGAAGAGAAATCTATACGCACAACCAATTAATAACGGAATGCAAAGGATAAGAGATTTGTTTTTCTTACAGAATTTAACAAGGTGAAGCTAAAACAACCACTTATAAAGTTCTGAGTAGAACAGACAAAGACAAACAACTTTCTACAAAAGCATACATATGTTTTGTTTAGTTTTGGCTCTGATTTAGTCTGGATACGCCTGTTAACAATTACTAAATTAGTTGATGAATATTTTAATAGTCGATTAATCACGATTAATTGCTTCAGCCCCAGTTTCCACCTTAGCTTGCTATTGCTGATGCGAGGAGCGGCCATATTGGATCTCAAAGTCCATATCTGAAAAATTCTCAAAGTTCCAGAGTGGGAAGTTCGACATCCAACCTGAATAATCCATTAAATTACTCAAAACCTTTAATTTATATGATTTTTCTGAATCTGACGAGTGAATGCAAACTTCTGGCCTGGACTGCAGAAGTCTGGTTATTCACACAGAGAAACATGTCGGCCATCATCAGTGACGTTCCATGTGAAACACGCACTGCAAAGCCAGCCTCCGCTCTGCTGCAGCTCCACTCCTGACAGCTTCCTTGGACTGGCTCCATTTTACTCATTTTAAGGCCTTTTGTTTGTTTCTAAATGGTTAAATGGACTGGGTCTGAGGGTAAGTAATCTATGTTTATATGAAATGAAAACACAATAACTGCACCCCGCTGAGGTATCTCAGCGTGTTTTGCCCAAACCTTAACATCCGTGCCGTCAGTCGGCATGAACTCTTCGTAAATGTAGGAGCCAGTCTTCCTCACGTTGCTTTCTGGAGAGTAGACGCTGCTCCGGCTCCCGATCTGCACAAAGCAGAGACCAAGTTCAGTTCTTCTTCTTCTCTTTTCACACAACTTCTTTTAGAAACCGAGACGCTGGTTTAACTAAAATGTAAAAACTTGCATTCATTTGTAAAAAAAAAGCTGCAAGCTATAATTACAGCAAATGTCCCAGATGATGACAAAAAGCCATAAAACGCAACGTAGAAGCGTCAAGTGTGCTCTTAGATTAACGTAGAGAGAAGAAAGCTAGAAACAGTTTGGCTCAGTTACTGATCTGAATAGGTTTGTTTTTTTTGACTCTGTACATTAACCAATTAATCACAAAAAAATCTAATTAATCGTTTCAGCTCTACATTTTTATTTCTCTTCTTCTGTATTATTTACTTATTATTTTTATTATTATTATGTTTAAAATAACTTTATATTTAATTATTTATTATAAAATATTAATAAAGCTAGTAATTTTATATAGTTAAAACCTTAATTTAATAACAAAAATATAAAACAATAATAGTAGTTATATTCTTGACTTTGAAAACACTTAATTAAAGTCACACTGGAAGTTTGTGTAATAATAAGGAAATGAAAACTTTGCTGCCCGTAGTTTGGTCGACCACTCTGAATTACTAAACGAGTCATGAATGTGGAGGTCACGACCTTTCTGAAGAGTCTCTGGCTGCCGCCGCCTGCTGATGTGGGGTAGTAGATGTAGACGTTGTGGTCCTCAGCACAAACGGGCTTCTCCACAAAAGGTTTCTGGAAGATTTCTCCATTCACCTCCACATGGTCCTCCCCTTCCACCAGGTTACACTCTGAATACACACACACACGCACACACACATTGGGCTTGACGATATGGCAGAAAAACGTTTAAATATTGGGCCTGTCACGAAAACAAATGTTGCTGGACAATAAATTGTCCCAGAGGTTATTGTGATAAATGATAATATTGTTTTGAGACCATTTATATGTAATGTAACGGTAATAACATAATATTGTAAAAACACATTCGCAAAGATCAATAAACTCTAAGTTCTAACATTTAACACTCGGAACAGGAAGACATTTTAAATATCCAAAATAAACAAACAAAACAACAAACAAATGAATTATAAAGTCTCTCTAAAGAAAAAAAAGTGTCTAGTTGAGGCCAAAGCAGAAGACTAAAGACTTTGTCTTCCAGTTTTTGGTAGAAACAGAGAAAAAGAAAACGATAAATCTTGCAAATGAAACCAATTTATTATACGATTTATTGATTTTTTTTTTTTGCAACAGGCCTATAATCATGAAATAAGCACTTCACATCAGTCGATAATTCTTGATTAGTTTTTGTTTTAAATATCTGAAATCCTGCCAAGTAGGTGGAATGATCTTTCCCATTTCCCAGGTGTTGTTTTTTTTTATTTGTTTTTTTTATTTTTAAGCAGCTACTTTTATTTTTATTTTCGTGAGGCAGGGTGGGGAAACTTGCACAAGCTACGCAGCAGGTTGCTGCTAGGCAACCGAAGTTGGAGGAACTTGAAACCAGCAGGTTGTTGCTAGGCAACCGAAGAGTGAGTGAGTTAGTTGATTCCAACAACCCAGCTTAGCTAGCAGTGAGAGAATATTCTATCGATATTGATCTATAGTGATCTATATCATCTATAGTGATCTATATCATTATTGATTTATTGTCCAGCCGAACACACACACAGGAAACGTTGACCCTGCGGAGTTCAATGCTGAGGCCTGAGAAGAAGCTCTCCTAAACACGTAAAACATCTGATCCGAGTGCCAGAACCTTTATGTCACAGAACCTAATGAGGGAAACTCGTCCCTCCAGAACATCCAGCGCTATATTTATCCCATAGCTGCCACAGAACCAGAACCCGGCTGAATAAATGATGCCTGATACAATAAGTTCTGAGCACAAACAGAAATATGAGGCTGACCTTCTGGTTTATCTGGGTCGCGGTTCAGCACAGCGTAACGCGGCAGTTCGATCCCCTCTTCCTGTAGGATCCTATACACTTCTCTCCTGGAAAACACACAAAAAAAACCCAACCTTTGATAAATAAAAGACACCAATAGATGTTTGTTTTGTTGGAGCCTGGAAGGGTGAGGTAGATGCACCTGTCCTGAATATAGTACTGCATGTTCAGGTCGTTGATGTGTAGAGGGCTCCTCAGTTTGGTGTAGCTCACTGCCTTGTCCAGAGGGAATCCTACAAAAACCAGACACCAAAAAAAACATTTTTAAACCTTTAAGATGGGGGAACTTATTGATTAAAGCTGCAGTATAATTTATGTAAAAAATATATATATATTCTTATATATATTTGTAGAAACTGTCAGTATGGTATGAGACAGACAATCTCTGAAGAAATTTTGCTCCTCTGTCTTCTCCCAGTACTAACTAGAAACAACCAATCAGAGTAAGGAAGCAGGTATTAGTCAATCACCATCTTGTGTGGCGTTGCTTGTTCCCTCTCCACTCCCCCTCTCAGCAGATCTTATGTTAATGCTAACACCAGTTAACATAGCTACTGATGATGTTGGAAAAATGGTTTTCCTGTCACTGTAACTTCTCTCACTGATGATTGACAGTGCTAAGACCCGCCTCCTGGTTCTGTTTGGTTGTTTTTGGTACATTTCTCCAGACAGTGTCAGCAGCTCAGGGAGGAGGTGGAGGAAATCCATCGCTTCACAGTTCATCTGTCTCATATCTTTTACAAATTTGTTAAAAAAAACAACAACATACTTTTAATTAATAAAAGTTACATATTGCAACTTTAAAGACATAATCTAAAGTTGATTGATCGTATTGATCGACTAATGATTATTGATAACATGAAGGGCTAAATTTTTCACAATATTCTGAATTAAGTAATTTTAATATTATTTTGTATCAGCTGCATTGAACACTGCCTAAATAATCAAACAAATTGTGGTTTTCTCACATTATTAAACTTAGACATGTAACAAAAAAGGAAGCTCTTAGGTTGTTGAATAGAAAAATAGAAGCTAAAAGAATTAAATATGAAACACTTCATTCCCCATAAACAGAGATATTCTCACAGTATTGTCTGTGGTTGCTCTTGAAGGAAAGTTAAAACTTTGCTCTATGAAGTACATTAACTCAGCAGCCCTCAAAATGAACAGTGCTAATTAACGTCATGTTTTTCTTACCATGCTTCTGCTTTTCTGTCATCTCATCCTCACCTTCCTAGCAGATAAGCCATTTTTGATCGCTATGCTGTCATTTAGCTCAGCTGAATAAAGCGCTATTAAAATGAAAACTTCACTTAATGAACTTGTCGAGTATTTATATTTCTAAAGAGAGCTGTAAAAAACCAATGTTTCATCCCACGTTGGATTTCGTTTGGATTATTTCTCTTTTACGTTCCAATATGGCCGCCAGATGGAAATTAAAGACTCCTTTAAGGATGACCAGCAGCAGCCAAACTACAACACTAAAAGAAGGACTAAACGGACGTTATTAGTTAATCGACTGGAGCTAATTTTAAATCGATAGTTAATCAAAAGTTGATTAATTGCTTGCATCCGGAGGGGAGAAACAAGCATTCAGAGAAATATCAGCAGAAAATGATTGCAAAGACACTGCAGATTAAATATGCATGATTTGCATGTCGGCCATTTTGTCAGTGTGTATGCACTGTGGTGGGAGGGGTGGCACCTTTGGAGTGGAAGGAGATGAGGCAGTCACACAGCGGCCATTTGTCCACAGTCTCATTGAGGATGGTGTCCTCTGGGAAGATGACCACGGTGATGTACTCGAACCGGCACAGCCTCTCCAGAATCTGGGTCATTGGCTTGGACTTGGACTTCTTCATCATGCAGCAGATCCCCACCACGATCTGTCGCTCCGGGGGCTGAACAGGACGGAAACAGATCAACCGGACAAATCACTCAGAACTTAAAGAACTCAGCTTTCAGTATATTTATTTTATTATTGCAGTACCATATTGTTCTTAAAATAAAATAATTTGAAATATCAAACCTGCAAATAGAAGACATTTATTCAGTACAGAAAACAATAAAAAGCAGTGACCTATTTTCAGTTTTCTGGCAGGAGCCATGACATTATTCAGTTAACAGGCTTCCAGAAGAAAAACAGATACGAGGCTTTTCCACATGACCATCTTTTGTTTTACACCGCAGCCATCTCCTAGTCGGGTGTCTGCAGCTGAAAATAAAATCTACCGTATTTTCCGGACTATAAGTCGCAGTTTTTTTCATAGTTTGGCCGGGGGTGCGACCTATACTCTGGAGCGACTTATGTGTGAAATTATTAACACATTATTATATCATATCACATGTTATTTTCACACTAAACCGCAAGAGGGCGCTCTAGGCCTGTGTTATTCTACCTTCAGAGAGGTAGAAGAAGTTAGCCGAGCCGTTTACAAGCAACACGGAGGACGAAGATTTGGAGTGACACGGATGGTTTGGTAAACTTGCTAGCATGTTATTTATGCTATAGTTATCTGAATAACTCTTAATATGTTATGTTAACATACCAGGCACGTTCTCAGTTT
>CAEGAG010168212.1:0-22985 GCA_903067065.1 Brachyrhaphis terrabensis | reverse complement strand
GGAGGAACTGGAGAGGGCCTGGAAGGTGAAGACCACAGTGGTGCCTGTGGTCATTGGGACCCTCGGGGCAGTCACCCTCAAACTGGAACAGTGGCTACAACAGATCCCAGGAACAACATCAGACATCTCAGTCCAGAAATGTGCAGTCCTAGGAACAGCCAAGATACTGCGCAGAACCCTCAAGCTCCCAGGCCTCTGGTAGAGGACCCGAGCTAAGAGGAAGAAACACCACCCGCGGTGGGTGAGAAGGGAATTTGTTTTTTTTTTTTTGTATTACCAATATATACCAATATTGAATAGCCAATCTCTGAATATCCTGACCTGCCAATTCTGATTTTGGCCGATACCAAATTTGTTTGTTTGAAAGTTCCTGAGTTGGCAACAGTGCGGTGACTATTGCTAACTGCAAACATGCAGACCTGACCTGGTGGTCCGGTCTATCAGCCAAACCTCTCTCACAGGAGAGCAGAAAAGGACAGTGGTTGATTTTTAGACCTTTGCTGAGGTAAATAACATTAGGGGATCCGATCGGCTTTACATGTAAGGATCGGCCAATCACCGATCTCCCAAAATTAAGAAAATCGGCGTCTATAAATTGGTTCACCCCTAATGTATACATGTATATGTAAGTCAATAATCCAGTTGAATAAGTATGAACGCCCTTAAAAATACATTGTAGAACTGCCTTTTATTTAACTTTGGGATCAATAAAGAAATGAATTTGAATTTGAAATCAATTTCAACATTTAGTTTTCATTTATTTATTTATTTATTTGTTGTTGTTTGTCTTTTCTTTTCTTTTTTTATATTTAAGGAGCTCCGAAAACGGTGTCTTCCCTTTTTCCTGCTCTTTTTTTAGATAGTATTCTGAAAGAATAGTAGTGGGTGTTGAGTAATCTTACATAACACATTTATTTATTAGAAAATAAGATATATTTGTGTACACATAGTTGAGACTGTTGTATGTGGGCATATTAACATGAACAAATGTATCCACTATGAGCTCAAGTTTTATCGTATGATTCAGAGGCAGTCCTAGCCTGCTTGGCAAACCACCTTTCTGCCCCCCCCCCCCCTTAACAAAGTTGTTGAGCTGGTGGGGGTCGCATCAGGCACTGTTGACATTCACAATGTCTGAGGACCGGGTGGGGAGCGCCACGGGAACGCTGATGTTGCCCCCCACGACGGTTGCCCATGCTGTCCATATCAAAAACCGCCGCTGACTCCATGTGCTTTTTTGATGCTTCTATATAAATTGTGGTACAGTCTGTGCCTGCCACCGCTTACTTGACTCCAGGTGTCACAGTATGTTACTGATTGCTCATCACATAATAGATCCACCTATTTTATAGGAACACGCATCAATGGTTTTAAAAACCTGAAAAGAAATGAGTCAGACTTTCAACACCACATAATGGTATCATTACTCAAAGGGAAGCCAGATCAAGGAAATAATACTCTGGATAATGAGAAAAAGAATAAAGTTAACTGAAACATACATTTTGTTTTTCTTGTGGCACGAGGTAAAACACCAGGTCATCCTACACCATGTTTTTAAAAAAACAACCATCATTGTTTTTGGTACTGTCTGCACAAACAGTGAAAGGAGTCTTTTTGCTCATATGATCTTGGTCAATACTGACCTTGAATTTGATATTTTCTGGTTCAGTGCAAAGATTGAGATCATTTATTCAGGTGAACCAGGAACCAACAAGTTCCAGTATTGTTACATTTTCAATGGTGTCTTTTCTGTTGATGGTATTTCATGACTCAAGTCTTAACTAGAAAGGTTTCCAGATGATTATTTTTGACGAATAATCATCATAATTTGTCATTATCTGTGTATCCAAATATAGAAATATATTTGCTAAACAAATTTAACAGGGGTGTGTTCACCTTTAAAAGCCACTTCATGTTGAAATTACGTATTTTTAAAAAGCCGAGGCTGGTCACATTTCTCTGGTAACTGGCTTTAAGACAAATTTCTATATAGAAACTAATTAAATTCTGCACTTCGCTTTTGCTTATTTTTTACTGTGTTTTGCTAACATTTACTTTCTCTCCTGTGAGAAGATCTGGTGGCGTTAATACGTTCAACTAACACCATAAACTAACATCATCTCAACCAGTCACCATGCCCTTATGTCACACAGGGATCTATTTGTGCTGCTTAAACTCTGCAGCAGGAGCTCTCAGGGTTGTTGACAGGGAAAAATGAAAAGCTTCCTTCAAAATGCCTCCTTCGAGCAATCTGACCTTCTGCAGCAGGATCAAAGAGGAAAAAACATGAGCTTGAAGCACAAGGAGAGAGAGAGAGAGAGAGAGAGAGAGAGAGAGAAGGACATGGAATTGATTCATTTCATTGAATTAATAAAAACACTGGGTTTTCATTACACTAACCAATGACTGAGTGAATAAGAAGAGCAGTGCCCGAGGCAAAAACAATGAGGTCATCCTGCACATGAACTGTAACAGCAACACTGGCTGGTTAGGCTCATGTTAACACATGTGGGACATAAATTCCTTTTCTGCAGCCATATGAATTTCGCCCAAGGTTTTTATTTTTTTCTTGCTTCTGCCTTTTTTGGAGGACATCTCACGACCTTCATTTTTAATAAAGAGAGAAACTAGCAAAGCAACAGGTGCTTCTTCTGGCAAAAATGTTACTTAGTTTGGCCTCAACATAACAGGCAACAGCAAACAAAAAGAAGTTGACTGAAAACATGAAAAATCTATGTCCAAGTTTTGAAAGAGTGTTTCGTTATTTTAAGGAATAAAGAAAAGACATTTGAAATTGAAATCAAACATCAGCCCCTTATGGGTGGATGGATGGATTTTTAAACAAGTGTGTAGGCAAACTGAATCTCTAATCTACGTGTAAACAAGAGGCCTGCAACTCTTTCTTGCCTGCATTTGTCAACTTTTCCAACAGATTTTGATTGGGCAATTAAGACATGTAGTGGTGGAGGGCAAGGCAGATTTCTAAAGAGATTTAGAGTTGTGCAAAGGAATCCAACATAAAGTACAATCTATCACCTGACTCTCATCAGACTTCACAAGCTCTAATAATGTTTTTGCCAAGTTCCAGCCATAAGTTATACGCAGAGAGTAAATCTTATTGTGTTCTTTGGTTCCTGAACATTCCTTCTCTTCAACTAAGATGAAAAGTGGAAACTACTCATGATGTACCTCGCCTCTCTTGCACAACCAGGTAAGTAAGGGGGGAAAAAGAGTATTTATCTTTTGTTATTTTCACACTAAATCTTACATGCATCTCAGAAAAATAATGCTCAACATCTGGTTCAAGTTTGACTGTAATGGGGGAAAAAAATCTTTTGAAACCTACACTCTTTTCATTAGTCTGAAAGCAAGGGTTTATGTAACATTTCTATTATTTGGTTTTTATATCTTTTGAATAAATGTCAGACAAAAAAAAATACTTTTATGAAGCACAGGCTTTTTGCTTTATCTTCTTAATGATTTACAATTTTTCCACATTGTCTTTTTTGATACCTTTAAAACAAATCCAGTGTGGCAGTTCCAAATTCACATTCCAGTATCTGGTATTCCCCCTGTGGGTGTGGGAAAAAAATTCCCTTCACCATTTTTCCCATTGAATAGCTACATCGAAACTGAGGAGGATGTTTATTTTGGAAATAAGATGTTCAAATTTCACATTTAATCATGTGTTCATTCAGTGATTTACAAGTTTGTGCTGTGCCTGTCAATCAGCTGAAAGTTCTGGTCATGGAACGGAGGGCGTACGGTGAGGGGAGTTGGCAGGCGGGTTGAACTTGACTGACCAAAGTTAATAAAATTGTAGATCTATTATCTGTTGTTGAACTCTCAAGCTGCAGCCAAGTCAAAATAAAGTCTTTGAAAGCTGAGTGTATAAGTCACTATTGCTATATATCTTAGTTCTGGTCTGTTTTGGAAATTGATTATTTTGTTTACTTCAAACCAAAATTTTTAAAGACTCTTGGTTTGAATCCTGATCACTTTTCATTTTGAGTTGTGTCTCTGGTTTGCTATATTTCCGTTTACTCCTTTCCCATGTTCCCTGTGTGTTCTGTCAGCCATTTCTCCATTTTCCTCTGTTCAACTTCAGCTACTTGCCCTCACCTGAAAGCAGCACCCCGTTTCTAATCAACCACCTGCTCCTTGTTCAGCAATCAACTCTCCTGCATAAATATCTCCCAGACAGCCAGTGCTGTGTCAGATCCTCATGTTGTGTCACCAGTTTGATTCCTTATGATTTATTCATTTGGATTCATTCTTGGGCTGTAGTTTTTGGGTTTCCTTATGTTTAAGTAAACCTTCGACTTTCAACTCCGTGAAAGACAATCATATTCTGTGTTGTTGAGGGGGTTTTTTTGTTAGTTTTTTTTTGTAAATGAGTAAAATCTGAGAAATTTTGGTCAATCCTGCAGCACAAACGCTTCAGCTCTTGTGTGTTGCACAATATTTTTCACAGTTCACAATTGCACAATAGGATGGCAGACAAGCAATTTGACATGGACTGATTCCTAATTTTTCCCTCTGCATACAATAGCTACGTTTGTGTGGGTTTTTTCCAGCTAAGAGAAGTTTTTATCTTTTATCTTTGCTGTAGGTCCTGCTACAGTACGTTTCTCTGCTGTTTACCACAGTTACACACAAACAGACCTACAAGGGGAAATCAATACCTGCTTCACCATAGTGACTGGTAATGATCCTCACAGCTTTGCTTCTGTCTCTGCCAAACTGCTGACTCGGGAGAAAAAAAAGATAAGAAATGCATCACACACCTGCCTTGGCTACCACACAATGCATTGTATTGATTTTAGTATTGTGAAAGTAGTGTTTTACAGGACTTGCAAGACTGTGCCATGGAACATATCAGATAGTCAACATGATTGTGTTGTTTACGACTCTACCACAAAGAGAACCCTTTG
This sequence comes from Brachyrhaphis terrabensis, assembly GCA_903067065.1. Lineage (NCBI taxonomy): Eukaryota > Metazoa > Chordata > Actinopteri > Cyprinodontiformes > Poeciliidae > Brachyrhaphis > Brachyrhaphis terrabensis. The sequence continues at coordinate 18,051 of CAEGAG010168212.1, read as the reverse complement.
TCTTCTGCTAGCAATAAAAAAGCCATAAAGGGGAACTTGTTTAGCTATTGACTTCCAAAGACGGGAGTCGGTGGTGCAATCCCTCCTGTTAAAATCTGACTGGGTCTTGAAGAGTCCCAGCCTGGCCAATAATGCTCTTATTATCTATAGAAAAGTAATTACAGAACAATACCATTCAAGCTTTTCCTAATATTGGTACCATATTTTTAACTAATGGATATACACTCACAATCCATTGAAGTTACACTGCAACTTCTGAATATCCTTGGACACATTCCTGTCCTGTGCTTTTGTCTACTGCATGTTCCCGACTAGGAAAAATCCTGGCTCATCCGCAACCTCAGTGATAATCACATCAGTTGCAGAAAGATGTGCTTGTCTCCCAGCCATATAACATTTCTTAGAATTCATCTCGACCACTTTTTGGTGATTCAGAATGGTTTTCCACACAGTTGCATGCTGAGGGAATACCATATGTGGATGCAGTTTTTATACTCTGCTCAGCCTTTGGGATAGAGAAAACAGATAAATCTGTAGACCAAGCACAGTCACTGACAGTGCAGATATTTTTAAAGAAAGTAGGTCAAGATGAGCTGCAACCTCAGTATGAGTAAACTGGTGGATAAGAAAATGTTAAAAAGTACTGCAGCACAATGATTGAGAAGATAATCCAACTCAACACATAAGTGAGGAAGTTTGTACTGTTGCACTTAAACACTTAACTGCCTCTGCTCTGTTCTGGTCCCATGCAGCAGGCAAACGTCCGCCGACGCCTTCTGTTCTTTCATTTCCAATCTAAAATAAAATGAGAAGTTGCAGCTCATCACACAATAATTTCTCTGAAGAACTTGTAAAAGTGGTTCCTTTCATTGATCCCCACTGTTGTAAACCACACAAGAGGTTCAGTGTGTCGTGCAAACGTCCCTAAACCACGTAACCGTTTATTTACAGTTCAACTTCGGTCCTACCATGCTGGGCCCTTAACAATTGACTCTAGAACAATTAATACGGACACAAACTTGGGTGAGGGAAACCCAAGGAGGACGGGGTTTCAAGTTTGTCAAGTTTGCCGGGGAGGGTTAATTCCCTCCCCGGCAAACTTATTTCACTGTTGGTATTTTATCACAGTACTGGAATTCATCGACCTCTTCAGAGTGAGCTGTGCTTTCACAAATGTTTGTAAAGGCAGTGTGCGACCCAAAGAACTGGATAATACACACCTGCGTACAAGTAGCTGAAACATCTGAATTCAAAGACTTTTAAATGTGAACAAATACTTTTCACCATGTATGATGGTGTATTTTGGTACCAGGGCAAAGATGTTGTTTTGTGTATGAGTGTGCATTTTGCACTACACGCTGATCATTTTTCAGTTTTATTAAAGAACTCCTAATAATAATCTAAGATCTCCCTGAAGGTATCTTCCAGCTGTGAGTGTTAAAGTTATGTATAGAGGCAGTTTGGGTTTCATAAACCTTTTTAATAATCCTCTCAGTGTGACAAACCTGAATCTGCTAAGTGTGTGAGTACTTTTGGGTACGACTGTAGAGCTGTTTCATGTTGCAATGTGCAATTTATGCCGGGCAAATTTTAGAAGTAATATTTAAAGAAATGGAAATATTTAGCTGTCAACATTTCAAGATTATTGTATGTTATATACTTTGGTTTTACGTCTGGTGGTGATTATTTTTCATATCTATTATTCCTGAAATAAAAGCCCAAACATTGGACTCATGGTGACTGATACCGCTGACAACCTCAATTAGTATAATTTTGGTTGTCATAAAAATAACACAAATCCTGTCAAGTGGATAAAAACCAACAGTATATACTAATACCACTCTGTATCCTATGGATATGAACATTTTTAATTTGACTTTTACATGTCTTAAATTAGCTAAAATGGGTGCCTCCTAGTGCTCTAAAGAGTTTCATTCATTTTCCACAAACTTGATTTGTTTGGATGTTTTGAGCTTGTTAGAGACATGAAACATGTTAGATGTGCCCTCTAGGATTATTGGATGATTAGAAACATGAAGTAGTTCTGCATAATGTACTCCTATACTGAGATTCTGTCCATATGCCTCTTGTACCAAACACGCACCTGCTTCTTTTGGAAGCATGAGGATCAAAAGTGACAGGTTCAAAAAGTTTGACAAGGGTGACAAGAGTGTTCAACCACAAGATGAAACCTCATCTGTTTACACAAGTGATGTTTTAAATTGAGCTGCAAGCTCCAACTTGTTTTTTCTTCAAATCCTTTCAGCATGGAAAGATTTCTTTTTTTCTTTTCCCACAGTAGAACCCGGGACCTTAAGACAACATTGACTTTGGCACAAGGGCAACAACTCTTGAAGTGACAGGACTCCTAAAGAAGTTTTCTTCTTCCATGACATTCAACTCTGATCAATGTTAGCTCACACTTGACATTCCCAACAAGCAGGCCCGCTGCCTTCTGTCCCCTGGCGTGTGTCCGTGCCTTACAGATGAGGTCACTGACTGCTGCAAAGGTCAGAGCTATAAAGCTGAAGTGATTGCCTTTACTGAAGAAATCAGACAAAGTCTAAGAATATCAAGCATAAAGCTATAATTATAGCTTTGTTGTGTAACGATTTCCCATCCCGTTCACTTTGCTAAGAGAAGTTGTCGGTTTTGTTGCTACTTTTCCACTATTTTGTGACAATATCTATTAGCCCAACTTTTTATACTTATTTTATCGTTGCAGATTACTAAAATAAGTCAAGGGCATAACTTTATCCAACCTTCATACTTATGACTTTGAAAACTCTTCTCTTTTTTGGCTCGTTGGGAATTCTTTGGTCGAATGGGAGTTCATTCATTTCTCTAGTGCCTCATTTGTTAAACTTTCACTCATTCTTGCTCTAAAAATACACAAATTCTATGAAATTATTGTGCTTTCCACTGCATCGCGGCTGGAAAGGCGTTCTTTTTTAAGTTCACCACTGCTGAATTCACCAGATCTTTGCTGATATTTTGCTCTCAGGCAAGGTCTCTGGCATTTTTTTTTCACTGGAAAGTTTTTCGTCTTCTTGAAGTCTTTACCCTTATGTCCGCCCTTGCTGCCCGTTTTAAAACATTGTAATGTTTATTTTCTTCAAGGACCATCTGTGGGCACTGATTAGAATACTGTTTGAAATGATATGCAGCTAGTTTGCATCTATTACATTCACAGCTCAGGTTTGTGAAAGTACTTGGATGCCATGTTTTCTTTGCAGGACAAAGAAATTGATTTCCATTATCTTTGGTTATCTGACAATCTGTTCCATCACATTTGGACCTTCAGACTTCTAATTGTCGTGTTATCTTGCTGACATTTTGTCCTAAGACTGCCACTTAAGGTGATCAAATTTTTTTGTTTATTTCAGGATGAATAACATTGTTTCTTGAGCATTCCAGCGTGGAATCGATTGATGTGATTGCTCCCAAGGGTAAGCAACTATTTCTGTTTATGCTTTCCAGTAGCTTGTATCCACTATCTGTGCTATATTTTTTAAACATATACTTGTGGTTAGGAAAAAACATTTTCTATTTTTATTTAGCAAAGGGTTCAACTGTATTGAATTGCAATAAATTAATCCTGGATTCTGCAACAAACTGTGAATTTATTATTTTTACCAATTGTATTTTTCCAGAAACTTTAATGGGGTGTCATGATGTTACATTTGTAAATGTAACAACTTTAGAAAATGTGCTTTTTATTTTTTATTATTATAATTGAAATTTCACCAAATCCTGATTAATACTGAAGAATCCTATTTTTTTGTTATATTTTAAGAGTCGTATTATTTTACTTATTTTGATAAGAACTAGAACCTGTACTGTCACTTTAAGAGAGCGTCTTATGACATCAGCTATGTACTACCCTCAGTTGGCGCTAGGCTGCCTGAGAAGAGGTAGGAAATTTTCTTTGCTCTTGGTTAAGCTCACATTTTATGAAATATATAAAATAATTGTAAGTATATGCAGCTATGAATGTTTATTTGTTCTAATATATACAAGGGAGTATTCTTTTTGACAAGTTAAAAACAGTTTTCTTAAATGTTAGAGCAGATATTGTTATTAGTTAGTCAAAGGGTTTCTCCATGTGCTTATCTGCTAGCGGAATTCCAACTCCTGTGAATGGAAGCTGCATGTTAAGAGCATTTTTATTTCTATCTGTGCAGGTATGTGTATTTGGTTCTTTTGTTCTACAATGTTTAAACTGGTTAAGAATTTTTTTTTATTATTATTATTGTGGATTTATGCTGTATTACCTTGAGTTGGCGCTAGGCTGCCTGAGAAGAGGGGAATTCCGACTCCTGTGAATGGAAGCTGCATGTTAAGAGCATTTTTATTTCTATCTGTGCAGGCCTCTGCCAGCAACCTGCATTAAAGAACAACCAGCAACTCCTGTGGTCTGACTCCCTTCTTCACCTGAACACAACGCAGAACAAGTCAAGGTTAACCGGTTGTATAAGACTAGGTTGGTCAGTAAAGAACACTAACAGTATACACCGGTTACATAAAGCAACAGTCTTTTTCTACTGTTTTGTTGCGTAAGTGAAGATCTATTATCACTCTGACATTGTCACCCAGGCCAAGCTAAAGAAAACCAGCTGATGAGTAACAGTCTGAGGAAGCTAGTCCCCCTGCAGTGCGCAGAGACTGAAGCTGAACCATGGCCTTAACACAGACTAATCATCCTCTCTGTCTTTACGGCACCCAGGGGTGAGATTTAATGAGGCTAATGGTGGTATGACTAAACATCCTGCAGCCGTCATCCATCAGGAGAGCATCAGGTCACAGGCTTTTGATGGCTGCCTGTGTGACAGAAGAAGTGGAAGTTGCTCCCATGTCCTTTCACATGACTTTGCAGTCTCACTTTTGTATTAGGAATGCGAAATGCGACAAAGAGGAGTTTCTGGAGCTTGTTGTAATAGAGACTAGTAGATTTTGTGAGAAAAATACAAAATATACTCTAAGAGTATGTTAGGATTTTAAGAAAATCCAGCAATCAACATGAGCAAATGTGAAGTATGTAAAAGAAGCAAATATCAAAGCCAACAAATGTATAGCTTAAGGAGTCTTAGTTTGCCTGTTGAAACCAGAAGCCTTCTCATCAAAAACCAAGTCTACAAGCATAGCTGTGCAATGTGGAAAATCCAGTTCAGCATGAACATGGTGATCGCTTATACGGGTTGACTTTCAAACACAGACTATCTCCTCCTGTTACTGGATTTTCTTTTGTCCGGCGGTCAAGTCCAACAAGCTGATTTGGTGTTTTGCCAGAATTCCCAACACCAGCGTAAGACTTCTCACAAGTTAAAGTTTTTATTTCAGTTGTTCAGAAAAGGTTGCAATAGCATCACATTGCCTCTTTCAGAAATAAAAGTAATAGCAGAAAATATGTTACTGCATTGGTTCCATTTTAATGGTTTTTCTGCAACACGTTGAATAAATAGTAGACTTATAATTTCTATTATTTGCTAAAGTAGAACTGACATTAGATATAAAAATAAAGATTTTTGCAGTTTACAGACCACACTGTGTTGTGTGTGTGTCAGAGAAAACCAAGACTTATGCTGATCGCACCCTTTTTCTCCCTTGGAAGAAGGCTTTCCAGCTTTCATATTTTTTATGGTGTTCTTTGAGAGGAAAAACTGTCCCTTGTAAGGATGGTTTTCTTTTCATGGAGTCTGCTAAGAGAACTCATATCTCATGGTTGCACCTGGTTTTCACGGATGAAGCATCAGAGACTAATTAAACACAACAAAATTGAGTCCCCATGCATGAGAGAGCTGCTAATCCTGATGTTTTGCCAGTTTACATTTTGATCAGCGTTTTAAGGTGCCATGACTGTCCACAAAAAAAATCTGATTGCTTCTGCGTACGTATTGAGATTCTGATCAGTTGTATGTATTTTCTTTGCTTTCAGTTTTCAAAATCTCACAGTGAAAACCTGAGAACATATACCTATGTTGGAGCTGTGTCCTTGCTGTCCTCTACTGTTTCAAGGTTGGTGTCCTGGATTCAAGGCTAATTCATGCCATGTTTTGGAGGGGGAGAGGCACTGAGGTGTGACAGACCCTTCCAAAGTAACCTCACCTTAGGGAAGAAGACAAAGATGGCGGACACATCACAGCACCAATGAATATGAATGTTCTGTGGCTGAAGGAGTTTATGTCCAGCAGCAATATAAAGCAATGATACTTGAAAGTCATTCAGTGTGTATAAATATATTCCAAATATTAATGTAATCAATTAAACTTCTGGCTTTTTCAACCCTCTTATAGAAGAATGTTTTACACGCATGAATGTAATGAGAAAAAAAAAGTCAATTAGTTAATTTATCTCTAAGTTGATGTGTGCTTGAATATTTAAATGAACTTAAAGAATCATCTATAATTTCCATTTGACATGCTCAGGTAAACACTATCGCATTTACATAAAGAATTTCTCTGGTGGAGGTTTGCTCTGAAAAACAATTTATTTTAACATCATTTAAATTAGATGTTAAGGAAACAAAATCATGAGATCAGTTCTGTATCCCAGGGGGCATTTTTCTTTTGGTGTGAAGTGTGTGTATCAACCCCAGAACATAAGCAAAGGACCTTGTTAAAATGCTGGATGAAAACTAATATTATCAGAATTGAAACAAATCCTGAAACATCATTCAGGGAGGAAGAAGCCAATATTTCAAAAGCAACAGAAGAAATGTCACGTTGTACTTCGGAAATGTACACAGTATTAGTGTTTTGCATTACCCAAATAAATGTTCTAAATTTGAAGAAAAAATGTATATCTCTTATAATATTCAGGCATTTAGAAAAGAAATTCTAAATGGCATGAAACAGAGAAAGTGCATTTTGTTTTAGCATTATATTGTTGGCAAAGGCTTTCTATGAATGCTTAGAAAAACTCCCACATTGAACCATTCAACTTCAGTCTGTATGTTGTCCATTTTGAACAAGTTAAGTATATTAATGTAAAAAGACATTATAATGATTTTATAGTAAAGACTGGGATGCAATGCAGAATTTTTCAACCTGTCCACTTATACGGGAAATACATCATGTGGTTGAACCTCAAGGTTTTCCAAATGTAAAGAAAGACTTTCTGAGATTTAGCCTCTATCAAACTGAAATGTCCTTTTTTCCCCTATTTTGAAATCCTCAAAAGATAAGCAGCAATTTATACCATTCCTGGATCTATTTTCCTCAGCAAGTCTTGTACTGAACTTAAAGGCAGGCAGAGGTGTTGCAGAGAAATAAATCTTCATCAATTTTTTCTTTGAAATGTCACAGTAACCACTGTTACTCAGTCTGCCTTTGTTCACTTGCATTTCGTTCAAGTGCCTCATGCTCTTCATCCTACCCTGACAAACCTGTCCCCTGTCTTGCTCTTTTTTCTATGTCTGACAGCAGAAGACTCTATTAGCTGTGATTTGTTACAGTTAATGGCCATGAAAGGATCTCCAGGAAACGACCACCTAAAAAGAAATCTCATATTAGCTATAAATCTGGAAAGTAACAGAAAAGTCATCTGATGGAATCACCATTGCTGTATGTGGCATCTGGAACTAAGCTGTCCAATTACTTGTCTCTCTTTGTTCAGGTGGGGAGGAAGTTAACAGAAAATTGCCTTAGCATAGTTTTATTAAAAATATAGAAAACAGAATTTTCTTCTTTTTCTTGGAAGAACTGTTCCAGTTCAGACCTTCACAGTGTCTGAAACCCTTAAAGTTTTAGACAATGTGAAAGTCTACAACAAAGTAAAAATTAACAACAGCAAAAAATATATACATATATATGTAAAATAAACTAGGCTAATTTTTATTTCTCAGAGGAAAATACACCTCTTTGTGAGCTACCTGTATAAGGGATATTCTTACTTTGTTTCTGCTTTAAAATTTGTGTACCCTGTACTCAGTTATGTGTGTAAATCACACATGTTGAAGAGGAAAAGAGAGCATGCAATCACAGACCTCTGAGGGAGGAGTGCCTGGGAGATTTAGTGATGATTTAGTGCGAGAGTCATAGTTGTTGAGGAGTGGAAATGTTTTCCAAGGGCTCAAAGCTCTTAACAGAAGTGGGTTACAGTCCTGAACACACTCTCACACACCCCGAACTCACACAACCACAACTGAGTTTCTCAGCTGCTGGAGAACACCAATAATGAAGTGCAGACTGAAAAGCATTTGATGTGAGAACCTGGTAATTACGGCCGCTCGCACCTACTGTACATTCACAAGCCCATGTGCTGCATATTTACTGTGTGCAGAGTTTTCAGTTGTGAAATATCACAAGCAGATCACAGCATGCCCTGCACTAAACATGACAGCGCTAACAGTGATGACAAATATACCGGAGTGAAAGGATGCTTAACTTTTCCACCATAAGTATCTGTTAGGTCCCTTACATCCTCCCCCCTCGGGAGCTAATCTCCTGGCTGGCTCCATCTGTAATCACTGAAGCAACACTGCCAACGTTCATGTAGGCCTCTTGAGTGGAAAACCCATAAACACTAATGTCTACAATTGAGCTTCATAGAGGCAAATTCTCTTTGTTTTTAAATGTTTGCAGTGAATTTAATGTCAAGCTAGCTTTTAGCTGATCAGTGCATGTGTCACTTTTAATTTGAACGAGTTTTGTATCTTAGGTTCATGTTCTTGGTTAAATTGTTCAACCTTGGTACTGTTGCATGCAATGAACATTTTGACATAGCACATTCAGAAATATTGACAACACTTTTGTTGTTTGGGTTGTCCAAAATATTCCAGTCTTTTTTTCCCATGGAAACGAAGAAACTCCAAAGGAAATAGTTACAATTAAATCATATAACTCCAATGAAAATGTTTTTAACTTTTTTTTTTTTTTTTTTTAAATGGTCAGTTTGGGGATCCTAAAGTTTAAAAGTATATCCAAAACAACCCCTCAGATGTGCAGGTCATTCAAAAATATTTTTTTGAACATCTGTTATTTGAGTGGAGTGACCTGAAGGATGGGACCATTTTCATGGCCAGTCTTTCTAAATCAAATACATATGCGTGTGTGTGATTAGTACTGTAAAACACTACCTGATGTAGCTTGGCTTTAATGCTTAGTTGGGTCACATTAAATAAAGAATTTATCTCCAACAAAAGATAAAGCTTAATGGATCTATTGAAAAGGTATGCTGGTTCATTCCGATTAACTGAGTCAGTGAGTACCTTCTGGCCAATCAGCATCTTCTGTGTTGCTTTGTGAGGCATGCATTCAAGTAGAACCTTGTTAGATAAAGTAGCTGGTAGAAAACTGCCTTCAGGTTAATTTCCTCAACTGAAGCCCAGATGTAAAGCAGAGAATGTTCATAATAGTTTATTTTTTCTCTTTTTGATAAATAAATTCTTTATGATTTAAACTAAGGGTTAAAAAATATTTTTTGTGAATATTAGACTGTTACAATTATTTCCCCGTGAGGGACACGGGGCTGCTGATGTAATGTAATGGACTCTATTCATAGAACACTTTTCTAGTCTCTTTACCCCCTTTAAGCACAAAACACTACAAGCCAAAGTCATCCATTAACACCCATTCATTCAGGGGTTTTTAGGGTGTACATTAAGTACGTTCCTCAGTCATAGACAGACTCACACACCACTGAGCACAGTGGGGTCATCTGTAGGGACAATATCAACATCCTTCCAATTAGTGGATGACCTGCTCTGCCCTCCATGCCACAGCCTTTCATATACTCAAATCGTTCATTGCCACCACACTGGGCAAGAGTAAAGCGAATAAATCCACATGAAGCAATAAAAAGCGGCTTTTGTTCAAATGTGGATTCTGGTCTGTTTTTAGTGCTGGATGTGGTTTCGTCTACTGTTATGAGTATAAACACATTTGTGAAATATTTCTGTTTAAGCAATGACTGCCGTTCTCCTACTGGTAATTTAAAATAATTTCCTGCAGACAACCCTCCAACAGAAACTAAATCTAGACCTGCTGATGAATTTATATGTCATAGCAAGTGATAGACCCATAACTGGCGTGATTTTCATAAAAACATATTGTCTTGATAAAAATAATCCTAACTTATCTAAAAGTATTCAAGTGAGTATGGTAAACAAGGTGACCTTGAACACATCACCTGTGCTTGAACAAGAACTCCTACTCATCTAAAGCTAAAATAACCGTTGAAATGATTTATGTAAGTTTTTCAACACCTTATTTATCACTGTATAAGGAAACATATTAATGCTTTGCTCTGATTTCCACTTGTATGTGGAGAAGTACAAAGTAAGTTATATGCCTTTGTCATTGTGATTAAAAGCACCTTGTTTTGTTCAATAAAATCCCACCTCATACAGCATGCTGACATCCAGTAAAATGTTCTGCCAAAGATAATGGCTGTAAATGAGATTAAACTTCATTTACTGTAATTTATGAAGCTTTAAAGTACATTAAAGAGTCCACAATTGAACAGATCAAGGGATGACCTCTTCTTGTTTCTTTGATGTTCCTCTCCAACTCTCCTCACAACATGGATTTATGAATTGTGAATACTGGGAGGGAGAGCTTAATTTCTCGTTATTGTCTCTCTGACTATCCGTCTTTTACAACAAAACGCTCACTTTGAGGCAGGTTCAGACTTGGGTCTAGTGGAGCCTCCAGCAGAGCTGGCTGCTGTGTGTGTTGGACAATCAATTGCCTATAATGAGGATTGGATGGCATGAGAGTACTCAAAAATGTGTGCGTGTGGAGCGGTGGGATGGGAGGGATACTGGTTGTACTAGAAGTTACAATGTGTAATGCATCAGTAGTGGGAGAAAATTAGCCTGAGGTGTTTGCAAGACATCTATGAATTTCTAAATGTCAACAACAGATTTTAGCAGCAACTTCATCCTACACCTAGAGTGCAAAATGGGGAGAAAGCAGCAGCAAAAACAAACAGGAATACAAGTACTTGTTCACATTCAGCATTGACACCTGCTATCATACTGTTGATGAAACTGATTAGACATTAGGATGCTTCAGGTTTGAGCGGGTCACATATGTTATATATATATATAATTTATTTATTTTTTTTAAACATTTTGATACGATTAGTCACAAAACACATATAATAACAGAAAAGGTGATTGGAAAAAATGCTTTGTCATTTGGCTGTGTTTTACAGAACGTTGCTGTGTGTACTAGCTCCATGCAAAAGAAAAATTTTAAAGATCTTCACAGTGCATTACTTTTGACAGGTATGCTTAATATCTGCAAGAATCAAAACAAAGCAAATCTGATTGACAGTGCCTGTTTGTCATCTGCTTAACTTTCAGACGATGATGCTTTTTGTTTACGTGCATGGGAAAGAATAACTGTCGAGTTCAGTCATGTTTTTAGCTCAATGGGAAAGTTAAATAGATTTGACTATTTCTGTTTTTGCATCTTTTTTCTTTACTTGTTGAATGTCCATTTTTACATTTGTATGTGGTCTATGTTCAGCATAGATAGCATACTGTACATAAAATTCCTTTTGTTGTAATAATATAAACTGTAGGTGTTTTTAATACTTATCAGATTTCTACATGATATTTACTTTCATATAAGAGGAAATATCAGAACCCATGCAAGATTTAAACATGAGGCTAAATATGTAAAATTAAAATACTAAGAATATTATATTATCTCACTGTAGCGTCTGCTTGATATATGTTCAATGTTTACCCCAATCTGACTAGTTTTGATTAATCTGTTTCTCCTTTGACAACTTTTGAAAGCCTGAGATTTCTTCTTGTGTCTCTTAAGTTTTCATTCAAAACAAAAGTTTAATCAATTGTGAAACTTAAGCATAACAGACATGTCGGAAACAAAATCCAAATACTTATTAAGCAAACATTTTAAATGGGAAGCTGCAAATCATATAAAATCGAATGTCTATACATATCCAATACTTTCACATTCCTTTTGATCCTGTCATCTCTAAAATAGCTTTTGAAAGAAAACCTTACTATTGTTTGCTAAATATACCAGCACTTAAAATCTCCCCCTTGCTTCAAGCTTCACCAATTTAAATAAAACATGAGGTTTACATTCACAGGAGGTCCCTGAAACAAGAGGTAGTTCATCCTCCAGCCTACATATTGCTCTATTATTTCTAACAAATAATGGCCACTCGTATGTGGTCCTTTAAGAACACAAAGCCTGAACATCCTAATGAGCTCTGGGTCCAAACAAGCTGCTCTCTGTAGCTAATTCAACACTGAAGACAGAGAAGCTGGACAAGAGACCCCAAGTCAGCTGGTTGGAACACAGAGCCGGCAGGATCTCCGAGGCGCCTTCGCCTCACCAATCAGGCCAATTTGTAGGCATTCATTTCCTCCAATCTGTCAGGGTGTGGTGGAAGGAGGAAGGTGGAGCTGTTAGGAGAAATAAAGCCAAATGAGACTCTGGGGGATTGGAGACAACAGAGGAGCTGGCTGTGTCCCTGTCTATTCCAACGCTGGTCTCTACAACATTCTCCCTTTCACTTCCCAATTTCTGGGACAAAATGACTCCTACAATCCTTTCTCTGCCTCTATCCTGACAGAGGAAAGATAAGCATTCAAGCACTAATAACTGTGCCCTTGAGATCTGCAGGGCTAACCAACCCTCCTGTAAGCAAAGCTGAGCTTGTGCTTCTCTTCCCTTTTGTTTCAGAGGCCACATACTCTAGAGAGATTGTTAAGGGTATTGAGTGTTGCTGAATATGTCGCCGGCTTTGTTTCTGGTGAGTGTGCCCTCCAGCAGGAGTAGTGAAGCACAAGAAATGTCTTTTTTCAACTTGTAAAATGTTATAGTGGTGTGCAAACATTTCACAAACCCCAAATTCTTTTTATCTGAAATAATAATAATAATAATAATTCTGGTGCTTTCAGAGAGAGTCATGCAGAATTTATGACAGCTTAATCAAATTTATTTTTCTGCTGTGCTGGAAATTTTTCTCAAGCTGCTAACTGTGCTACAAACTAAAGCAAAATTAATCTTCTCCCAGCTCTTTTTATTCCTCCTTTTGAGCAATAATTGCAGTGCATGGCAAACATTTTCATATTTCTTTTACCTTTTCACATGTTATGCCACCACAATCGTGTCATTGTATTTAATTTGGGGTGAGGGGGGGAGGGGTTATGGTGCACTAATACAAATTAGTGCAAAATGGTGAAGCAAAACAAAAATTTTATATTGTTTTTCTATCTTTTTGCAAATAAAATCCCGACATATGTCGCATGCAATTGCAAAGCAGCTAAACAAAAGTCACAAAAATATTTAATATTGAACTATGATATTATCATGTGAAAGTATGAGGATGATCACACTTTTTATCTTTTTGTGGAAATTGTCTTTCTTTTTTTTTAGCTGAAACAGTTAATCAGAGTTGATGGGAAGATAAAAAGAAATTGAAACAGACAAATCTTGAAAAAAAACTGTTATAGGCACTAAATGTTCAAGACTGCTGCAGAAGTTCACTTTCCACCTGTACAATGACCTCTAATATGCAACCAGAAGGAACACTGTCCAAATTGTGTCACTTAATTTTTTATGTTACAGCTCTTCTTATTCCCCCCTTAAAAGATCTTGGCTTTTGGCAGGAGACAGTTGTAAATAATACATTTGGTTAAACATAGGTGTAAAAATGTGCATTAATCCAAATAATTTCATTGTTTTTTCTCTTTCTTTCTTCTTTTTCTTTTTAACTAATTGATAGAATCGTATAAACATAAAAAAATAATCCATGTGTCAGAATGGTCAAGTCAAAATCCAGACTTAAATCTAATTGAACATCTGTGATAAGACTTGAAAGCTGTTGTGCACAGATGCTCTCTGTCCAATCTCAGTGTCCTTAGATGACAGACAAAACTTCCAGTGTTTAGATGTTGAGACGTACCACACCAATGTGCAGCATTCATGGCAGTTAAATGTGGATTGACTCTTGGGGCTGAATATAATGCATGCCGCACTTTTCAGGTTTCTATTTGTAAAAACCTTCCAAAAAACTTGCAGATTTTTACTCCCACCTAACAACAATTAATTCTTTGTGTTTTTGACATTAAAAACTTTGTTTCCAGTTAGATCCTGGCCAAGAGGCAGCAACAAATAAAATACAGAGAATTTAGTTAGTCAATCGCATGAAAGTTTTATAAAATCCATTTTATGAGAAATATATTATTAGCAATTTCATATTTATTTAATTTGGAGATTAGTTTCTCTTTTACTGTAGTTATATGCTCATGGGTCTGCAGATAGACATTTAGAGGAACCTTCAGAGGACACAGTAAGACATCTTTCCATTTGCCGTATTTAAATGAATGTTCTGTCTCTTGGTCCATGCAACAGTCAGTTAACCTCCAACATTCTCCCTTGGTTGTTTGCAAAGTTTGAAATGTATCAACTTAATGAAACATGAAGCTCTGTCAGCTTCAGTTTTGCTTCTGCTGACTCTCTGCAGATTCTGAGCCCAGTTTAATTCTTCAGAGGGACATGTGAAGTAATTACACACTGTATGCAATGCCCAATATTGCGAATTGTTCCCTGAAATTCCTAAACATTTCATCAGAATGGACTCTAGCCCACAGCATTTGCTTGGCCTGTTGGAGTGAATGTGGAATTATTAAAGCTGGTCTGTGTCGAGCACTCTGAACTGACACAGTTATGTTCTCAAATTTTAAGTGTGGTAGGGGTCTGCTGAGCTGTCTGGCGCCATCGTCTTTCTAAGCGTGTCATTACTGTAACCACAGGAACAGCACAATATAGCCCCACAACACACACACACACACACACGCATCTCTGAGCTACCAGTCACTCCATACCATTTAGCTGAAACAATAAATACTTATCAAGCTTTGTGAAGCATGCCACAAATAAACCACAACAATTATCAGATCTGGAAATTGCTGTCAGTTAAGCTATGAAACATTAGAAGATATGGAATGTTTTACATAGCTGAGATATATGTAATAAATAGTTTTTGTCATACTAATCTGAGTCAGGAAGGATGCAAATTGCTATTCTACATTACAAAGACACATGGCAAAGATTATTGCTCTCTATTATGCTTACATTAAAAATGTGTTTTATTTGCACTGGGTTCGACTGCACATTTATTAGTATGGAAGTAGTTCCAGAAATGTTTTAATATTTTTGCATGAATACATGGAGGGTTACTGCTATAACTACCATGGACAATGTTGTGCATATGTTGTTTGCAATTTTGTGTATTTGAAATATGTCTATAATAGTTTCCAGAGCTGAATAACATTTTTTTTTTTTGTTGTAACATGAAGTATTCATATTTATTATTGAGTGAATAAAATTTAAAAACTAAAATTGAATGTTGATCATCTTATACTGTTATTTCTGACAAAGCATGATGAAGTCTTTAAGTAACATGGCAATGTTATGTTTACATGTCTCATTATTATTTAACCATAATTATTATTCATTATTTCTATTTTTCTTCTTTATCCCAGATATTTATTTTTATGTGTTTCAAAGAAATAAAGATTTAATTTAATAAAATGTCTTGACTAATTAGGAAAAACAATAAATCCTGAGAGCAATTCAGTCCTGAATACAATAAACAAACTGCTGCATAATATACGTTAATACATATTTTTGCTTTTATGATAATGCAGCATCTGTTGGGAATGTCCTTTGACTTTATCCCTACCTTGGAATCAAATCAGGTTTCTCCACAATATTACAATAATATTACCAGAGGTTAGAGTTACAGTTGTGTGTCAAAAGTGAAAAAGCTTGTCATTTCCAGATAGGTTCATTACCTTCTTTCTCTGTTTTCATGTTATATGTGTATAATATATTGAAACTATGTGGTATCTGATTCCATTGTTGAAACTAAGTTACCTAATTTTAGGGTGACCATATTTTCATTTGGGAAAACCAGGACACCTTGGAGCGGGGGGGCGGCGGCGGGGGGGATCTCTGTTCCCATGCATAGAGATGTCTGTGGTTTCTGAAAAGGAGGACCCTTTTATTTTTTGTTGGCGGGCAGGGGGGAGATATAACGTATAATTTAAAAACCTGGACATTTCCTCACTTTCTAAAAAAAAACCGGGACGCCCAGGACAGGACGTGAAATACGGACGTTTGGTCACCCTACCTAATTTAGCTAAGTGCATCTTGTGTTTTGCTAATTTAGTGTAGCAAGTTTCCTGTCATACGACAGCAAATATAAAATGTGCTAACCATTTTCTTAATACCTTGAAACCTCTGTGGTTTCTCATGTAGAGTTAATAATAGCTTTCTTGTTGAAAAGTTATAAAATAAACCTTTTCCACATCCACATTGAATGTTAAAGATTTCTTTCCTTCCACTACCGTTCAAATCAATCCATTAGAGATAAGACTTGCCAAAAGTTCACAGGGTCCTTTCTTACCCAACAGGTGCTCCTCATCACTCAACATGTACGCATACACACCTTCACACAACCACTGTCCATGCCTCCCTCTCCAAGCGCAGGTGTTGTACTTTATAGAAAGAGCAAAATGTAAACAGGCCGGTCTTTTAAACAGAAAGGAAACATAAAAGGCAGTTTTGCAGGCTTTTGAGGCTGTTTTAGATTTGCTTGGTAGCCTATTGACACAGCTGCAGGCCCCACCCTCTGCCCATATTGCCTAAAGAAAAGAAGCTTGCATTGCAGCCTACATGCTTCGCAATCTGTTATTATGAAAGGTTAAAGAAAAACCCTGACATGCAGAAGATATTGTGAAGAAGCCAAACAAAAACCTGACAAGCCTTTATAAGCTCCAGAGGATTCAGTGCTTTTGTTAGTTGAAAAATTGAGAATCTGTGTGTACACATGCATACCCCCGCACATTCTTACTTACATGCTGATGTATATACTGTAGCTTTGTGGTTTTGATTATGTGCGTGTGATCTTTGTGTGTGCTGTCACTGCCCAGTTGTTGCATAAAAAAGTGCCATTGCCTTAGAAAATAAGTGGCACACAATTACAAGTTCCAGTTGGGGGAGAACAAAGAGAAAGCAGCGGGTGACTGGCCGATAAAAGGAGCCATATTTATAGGGAACTTCTGGGCATTTCAGAGCTTTGTGTTTGTGATGGAACATGTACATGAAAGAAATTGTCACGTAATTACACCCTGTTAAGCACATGACCTATCATTTTGTTGGAAAGTGGAAGGCTTGATTTGGTGAGAGCTTGTAAAGATTACAAACTTTCAAAAAGAATGAAAAGAGGGTTGAATGAAGTGCACGTCAGTCACTGGGAGTTTTAAATGATGCAATAATGTATTTCTGCATGAAAAAGATGGATAAAACTTTGAATCTCGGATTCACAAAGAGATCATCCCAACACAAACATTGCATTGCAAAAGTAGTGATACCTTATAAACTTCAGTCATAGCATACACTTTCTTGCTTTTTTTTTTATTATGTGTTGAACAAATACATAATATTGCATAATTATAGAATGGAATGAAAATTATACAACAATTTAGAAATAGTGGGATCTCTTTGTACTCTTCCCCTTTTATTCTGATTCTGATCATAATTATTATCAGAATCAGAATTATTATTATTATAATAGTTCACTGCAAGTTTCCTAGTTGTCCCCTAGGCAGTAAATGTAGTTTACATGTGTAATCTGACTTTATTATATGCACTGCAGTATTAAGTACCTACATTCTTAGGTATCAAAGCTGTAAAATATTACATTGAGACACCATAAAACTTTGTATTTTACAAACTGGGCTATCCAACCTGGTTGGGTTAGCAACCAGGTTGGGAATGGATTATTGAAATGTTTGACTGGGGGAAATTATGTCATCTCCTTTTTTTGTGGAGATGGAATAGCTTCCACAGGTGAAACCCAGAGGACAGAAAATCATCAGCAGCTCTGGTAAACATGAGAGTTTGTGAGTATTGTGTCAGGTTCTATGTTTTTCTGTGTTTTTTCGAGTTCTCTGTGTTTTTCTGTGTATTTACTTCTAGTCTCTGTGCTCTCCGTGTTGTCCTGTCTCCCCGTGATTGGTTCCCAGGTGTGTCTTGTTCCCTTGATTACCCTTTG